>OX940982.1:3355418-3632633 GCA_954871275.1 Leptopterna dolabrata | reverse complement strand
ACACTTTTTTATATGTATATATATATATATGTGTCACTCCAGACGATAACTCTCGATAGAATTGAGATAAACAGCTCAAATTTGCACAAAAAATCTATCTTGGCAATCGAAAGGCTAAGTTCGAAGATGGGCGAAATTGGCCTACTCTAAGGAGGGTTTTGGCGCATTTAAAGTGCGCAAAAATTACCCAAAAATCCCCAAAATGTTATTTTCCAACAAGTGACCCCTCATTTTAAAGGTTTTTGCACGCTGAACACGATGGTGGAATCGGATTTTAGATATCTTGATCCGTTCTCAAATTAGAGCATTTAAAGTGCGCAAAAATTACCCAAAAATCCCCAAAATGTTATTTTCTAACAAGTGACCCCTCATTTTAAAGGTTTTTTGCACGCTGAACACGATGGTGAAATCGGATTTTAGATATCTAAATCCGTTCTTAAATTAGAGCATTTAAATTGCGCAAAAATTACCCAAAACTAGGATAATCTTTAAACTCTTACCCCCCCACCCCCCACCCCCCTTAGAGTGGTCAGATTGAAAAATGTGAGAAGTATTAATTGAAGACGAGAGTTCGAAGCAAAAAAGGGGGAGGCAAACGATTAGTACAACTCCTTGAATTTCCCATTTGACATATAATTGTTATGATACCTTCATAGATAGACAAGTACCGGCCCACGTATTACTAGAAGGAAGACGAAAGAAAAAATCTATTTCAAATTATTCAATTTAGGTACTAACAGTAGGAGGAAGAAGTTTTCCTTTATTCAAAACCATTGCCATTAATTCGAATATTTCTTTGAAAATTCGCTCATTAAGTCATGCTGCATGACTGGTTTTTTTGGTCCGGTGGGGACGGGATCGGTGTGAGCGCAAGCCTAATCGATACCCCTTCACCTTCACAACCGGTGATAATCTCGCTGGTCTAGGAGGGGGACTCTCGAAGGTCCACCCCCACTGTCACACTCTGTCACCTGGTAGCAGAGCGTGGTTTGGTAGTATGCGCTGAGCACTTCACCATACTCCATCCACTTTTTGTGGGCTTACCAGAAGGATAAGCCCAAAGGTTTCCCAGAAGGATTCCTTTACTAACAACCTGTCCCCTTTTATAATACATACATCTGTTGGCTCCCCCACCCCCTTTCACCCCTTTAGAGCGTCATTATAATTAAAATATACTGAGCTCATTTGAAGGCGATTGATGCCGTGTCCAAATTTACAAATCCCAATAGTTCCATCCTAACGATGGAGGTTGATCACCTAGAGGTTGCCCAGATGAGCACAATTCACTGGACAACAACCTCTGACAACATTGTAATGTGGGATAAACACAAAATAAATGCACCTTTTGCTTACCACTAATTTTGCTTACCACTAAAATTAGTGGTAAGCAAAAGGTGCATTTATTTTGTGTTTATCCCACATTACAAGATGGCTTACCACAAAAGGGAGATACCGAAATTCGATGAATTTCTGTCAACATTATCTGCCAATACTCGTATGTAGGAGATTTGTTCTCCACCAGTAAATATTATTGAGGTTAGTCACGATGAAGGTTGATCACATAAAGGTTGCCCAGATGAGCACAATTCACTGGACAACAACCTCTGCCAACATTATCCACCAATACTCGTACGTAGGAGTTTTCTTCTCCAACAGTTGAGGTAGTACCATTACGATGAAGGTTAGTCACCTTGAAGTTGTTCAGATGTAGTTTCCTGAACCAAAACTTCATACTACTTTTCATTCCCCCTTTTCAATCTCATGTGGGGGAGGAGTGTAACAGTGCGGCTGTTCTCGAGTAGTTTTTTGGTCCGGTGGAGAGGGGATCGGTGAGTGGAAGCCTGATCGATATCCCTTCTTAACCGGTGATCATCTCGCTGGTCTACGAGGGGGACTCTCGAGGGTCCACCCCCACTCTCACACTTTGTCACAAGGTTATGGTGCGCTATAATCAGGAGCTGGCTTCCGTAGCGAGTACGATGCTCATGAGAGGCCTTGTGTCGCTCAAGGTTCCTGAAGGGCTTGCTGAGATAACTTTTCCATTTGAAAATACCCCGGCACGAGCCGCACGGCTCGTGACTCGCAGTCAAGAGCCTTTTTCGCTCTTGACTCCCACCTTTCACACGGGCCTCATTTGAGAGCTTTTTTGGCTCTCGAGCGCTCAGTCGCTAGTTCCGCCCAGTATGGATCGCATGCGTGCTTTGTCCATTTACATACTTCATCGTCGCCACCGTCTTCGACGCCAAAAACGCCGAAGTACCAGACGGTGTTGGGTACATCCGATAAACCAACAGCGGGATGAAGCAGGAGTTTTCGCCATGCTTTACCAGCAACTTCGGCAGGATGGCAACAAATTTGTTAACTATTTCTGGATGTTGGTGGCTTCATTTGATGAGCTCCTCAGCAAGGTGAAGAGTCGTATTCAACTCGAAGATAAAAACATGCGGAATTGCATTAAGCCTGAACTGAGGCTGGGTGTAACGATGAGGTATATTCAAATCTAAATTCGCCACAACAGGTAGCAATAAACTGAGGAGCGAGAGCCGTTTTCGCTCTTCGTGTGAATACCGGCACCCCTCCTTTGCATTTCGTGGAAGAGCCGTAGACGCGTGGCTCGAGGTGCAGAGCCGTGATCACTTGCGGCTCGCGAGCCCTAAAAGCTCTCGAAGAGCTCTCGCTCCTCATGTGAAAGCTCCATTGCACTCAATGCATTTCAGTCTCACGCGCCGTCCGCCTGTTCGCGAGCGAGAGCCGTGCGGCTCCCCGCTTGAAAGGAGCCTAAAGATGCAATCAGTGTTCGATGGGCTTGCCCAAAATGGCATCCCAAAGCGAGCTTTCCACAAGAATAGTCCGTAAGAATAATTCTCAAGAGAATATGAGCGGAATCAAATGCAGTCCCCTGAGCTTCAGAGAATTTTTGAAGATAACAAGCTATCAATTAGGAGAGCCCATCATGGACCTGAAATTGCATGGTTTTCCCCCTCGACTTGTAGCCGGTTTTCAGTGAGAACAAGATAAAAATGATCTAGATCAATGATTTTAGAACCGCAGGATCTAAAATTGTCGGAGTTTTCCCTCAAATCGTTTTAGCACATTCTGATTAAATATTCGAGTTTTCAGACTGTGGTGACAGAAAGATTGGGGTGTGGCTTGGATACGTGAGATTGAAATGGGAAGGTTGAGGTTTTGGTAGCTGGTGTTTAAAAGGTTACACCTATGGCGAAGCCGGGAAGGTTGCCACCACTAGAAATGCTAGAGGATGTGCCCAGACGGTTCCACCACGTTGGTTATCATCAGACCGGTTCCACCACTCTGAGTTCTTTTAGGCGAGAAAGGTAAGGAGGTATAAGGAGAGAGAGAGGTCACCGACTTCAGGTTTGAGCGTAGAATGGCGAGCTGGGTGAGAACAGCGGGTTTTGTAGGAGCTCTTTCACCCTCGTCCGGTCCTCCAACGGTCATTAGGAACCGTTGGTAGACCGGTGGAGGGAAAGCAGACGTATCCCACTTTAGTCACGTAGGCCCTCCATTCGTTCCGTTTATTAGGACAATCTTAATATGTACATTGAGTGGTATTCCGGGAGGATACCACGACACAGACATTTGAAATTTCACCTAAAATGTATTTTCGAAAACAAATAGTGGGTCAGATTTGAGGTTTATTTTTCAAAAATCGATAAAAATTGCTGAAAATCATCATATGCGTGGTATGAAGTGGTGAAAATATTTGGCCCAAATGTTTTTAATGTCAAACAAACGGATTAATACAAACCTGTGCGATTTTCAGAAAAATAAAATGGGTCAAACTTGATATTTTAGGGTCAAAAATCACGAAAAATAGCGATATAGCCAATTATCGAAGAGTACCAATGGGTCTGAAATAGTCCGAGTTCTCTCGAGTCTGGTGACTGCGAAGTAGCCGACCTCAGCCGAGAACTGCCGAACATTTGCGCCCTCCTCTCGTCACTGTGGGCGGTTCAAATCTGCAGGGTTTTGACTTCCTTCCTCTTCCTATCCCGTTACATTTTTTATAACACATCATAGTTCTGTTTGTTAACTATTTATAAGTATTAATGTGAATAATTTTAAAAACAACAATACACAGGCCTTCGTCAAGGAAGTTCCCACGCAGATATAGCGAAATTTACGGGGGAAGTTGGACTCAAAATTTCCTTCACTTGGTAATTTTCATTTTCAACGGGATGATGAAATTCAGCCAGAAGTTGAGAATGTCATCATGTTCACCAAGTGAAGAGAAAACTCCTCCGTTAGTATTCAAGTACCTAGTTATTATTTCATAGAATATACATTCTGTGCTATCACGAATTTTTTGCTGGTAGCTAGTTACATGTTGTACATGTTTTTCATTCTTCACTGGGTTCTTTAGTTACTGGACTCAACTGGAAGGATTCAATTGGAAGGACACAATTGGACTCCAACTGAGTCCAATTTGGACTCAATTGGACACCAATTTGGACTCAATTTGACACCAATTTAGTTATTGGACTCAATTTAACTCAATTGGAAGGAAATTTGACTCAAAATTTCCTTCACTTTGTTGTTTTCATTTTCAATGAGGGATGACGGAATTCAGCCGGAAGTTGCAAATGAGGAGTTGCAAGTTCACTTAAGTGAAGAGAAATTCCTCCGTTAGTATTCTTAAGTAGGTACCTAGTTATTATTTCATAGAATATAAATGCTGTGCTGTCACGAATTTTCTGCTGGTAGGTGGGTACATGTTTGTACATGTTTTTCATTGTTCACTGGTTTCTTTAGTTGCAAATGAAAATTTTCGTGCAAATGTCAACCCAAATTTCAACCCCTCCTATCGACCTACGATGATGAACCGTTTCTGGAATTACGGGGGCGAAAACCTGTCCACTTCGTATTCTGCGTAGAATTTTGGAATTAAGTGTTGTAAATCTGCGGTGGACCTGTGCTGTGGTTTTCTCACACCCGCTTCCTCAAAAACTTTCATATGGAATGACCCTCGTAAATTCTTATTCCTTTTATGAATTTCCTTATTTCACGTTTCCCCAGTAAATGTAAGATACTAACTTTTTTTTTCTCCCACCAGAACGTCTGCCGTCCTTTCTCGGATACTTCACAGGTTGTGCCAAGATGTAGCATGCTCCAGCCTTTTCTCCCTTTTTCCGTTTTATCTTCAAGCCTCCACATTTTTTTCTGTGCTTCTCTTTCCTTAAGACTCCTGGGGCATCTCATTTCGTGTCCTTAATTAATTCTCTTGCTAAACTAAATCCTTACATGACCAGAATGTGAAATGAGGATCTTAAATGAAAAGCAAATCTCATTTTCTTTTGTTGAGTCACCAAACGTTTTTTACATTTAAAAAAAAAATATTGTAAACGCGTCATTACAATTCAAGATGGCCTTTGGTGAAAGTTAATTAAAATGTTCAAATTAGATGAGCTGAACAATGTAACTAATGACTTCTTTTCAATTATTATTCAGCATTGCCGAATTGATGCAGATGACTGCGGGTGTAGCTACTATCAGGTATGCCTAATAGTAGCTAAGAATAGCAGAACCTACTGTGCCGTGGAATATTTTCCCCGCCGCTGAAGATAAACCTGAGCTGATTCAATTCCGTGTTGTCAATATTGACATATTTACTCTGGGATTATAGAAAATATTAGGACGATGAAATTCATCGAAAACCTCTGGTGGCATTTATGACTCCATACACAGTGCGACTTTAGAACGAGGAAAACCTTGAATTTCTCTTGTATTCCTGGGGTACCTACCGTTTGTATGTGTCATAAACAGCTGTCTTTCAACATGTCAAAATCATCTAAATCTCATCTTTTTAACTCGTCAGCGGATTGAAAAAGCTTATGATTTTGCACCTGTGAACGTGATTGTAGTACTACTGTTGGGCCATTTCATGTTTTAATGAGTATTTATAATATGATCAACGATAAAAAATACAGACCATACAAACGCACAGCACCGTATTTACCTGTAGCCTATTATAGGCACACTATGCACGTGCTCAGGACACAGGATTTCAGGGGGGCGAGGAATTTCGGGGGAAAATAATAATAATAATAATAATTTGTGAAACAATAAATTTATTGTTCAGTTGAGAGGGTCTTTCTGTATAAGGTACCTAAGTATTATGATGGTGTCGTAGTTCTCCTCAGCCCTCTACATGTTGTACCACTCCTATGTAATATAGAAAGATTTAACCGAACAAATGATGGGAACGACGAGCCCGATGATGCCAAGGGAGAAGGGCTCCTTCCATCAGCCGCCGTCGCCCTCAACGGTCATAACAGCCTATTGTGGACCGGGGACGGCTGGAAACGGGCCTATACAAACAGGCCTTCTAGCCCAGCTCGTCATTTGACCAATCTCGTACTTACCCACGTCTTCTCTCTCACTCACTCACTCTCTCTCTCTCTCTCTCTCTCTCTCTCTCTCTCTCTCTCTCTCTCTCTCTCTCTCTCTCTCTCTCCTCTCTCTCTCCTCTCTCTCTCTCTCTCTCTCTCTCTCTTTTTCATTTTTTGTTCATGGGTAATATTCATAGTATTGATACTCGTGGTAGTAATAGGCTCCTACAATGTCCTTTACATCGAACAATGATTTTTAATAGATCATTCCATGTTCAAGCAGTGCGCATGCACAATGATAATATTGAGTTGTTCGATACAGATTTAGCTATCGGTACATTTAAGAAAAGACTAAAGGAAAAGTTATTAAAAATTTATGATGATTAAGGGCAATATTCATGAGTATGAAGAGTGATTTTTCTGTTGCACATTTGAAGAGTGATTTTTTGTTGTTGGAATTTTGAAGAGTGATTTTTCTGTTGTACATTTGTATACTATACTTAAATTATGATTTTAAATTTAAATTCGAGTTTTATGTGTTAAATATTAGTATGAGAGTAAATTTAAATATGAGTTGTATTAAGATTGAGTGGATACTTTAATGAACTTTAAGTGATGTGAACTCTGAGCGCAATATGTATTATGAAGTCTGATAATTTCTTTCTGTATTTGTATACTTAAGTTTCCTGCCAGAGTGGTAGAGAGGGCCTTATGGCCCTAATTTCTGTGCAGGTTATTAAATAAACAGTCAAACAGTCAAACAGTCTCTCTCTCTCTCTCTCTCTCTCTCTCTCTCTCTCTCTCTCTCTCTCTCTCTCTCTCTCTCTCTCTCTCTCTCTCTCTCTCTCTCTCTCTCTCTCTCTCTCTCTCTCTCTCTCTCTCTCTCTCTCTCTCTCTCTCTCTCTCTCTCTCTCTCTCTCTCTCTCTCTCTCTCTCTCTCTCTCTCTCTCTCTCTCTCTCTCTCTCTCTCTCTCACTCACTCACTCTCTCACACTCTCTCTCGCTCTCTCTCTCTCTCTCTCTCTGCGCCTACTGTGGTGAAAACCGCTGGGTGCTCCTTCCTTCAGTGTGCTGTGGTGAAAACCGCGGGGATGCTTCTTTCTCCGCTAGTACCTGCTAAGGTGAAAACCGCGAGACACCTCCTTCATCTCAAGTACCTGCTGTGGTGAAAACCGCGGGGAGCTTAACCTTCTCTCCAACTAACGTCTACTGCGGTGAAAACCGCAGGGCGTTAGAAAAAGACTCCTACGGAGCACACCCTTCCTCATCCTCTTCTCATCCAATCTCTCAGTCTATTCATCCTGCACCTCACCCAAACCTGCCCAACCAATTATAGGAGTCACAACGGATGGGATACCTGGTAGGAATGATCATGTTGTGATTATTTTTATCAGACTCGAAGGAAATCGTGACACGAACGCAAGTAATCAAGTAGGTATTGTATACACAGGGTCCTAGTAGTTGCGCTCCGAAGCTCTGCAGCCCGATCGGAATACACCCCGGGGTGTTAGGGAAAATTCGTGTAAAAATAAGGGTTTTTGAAGTTTTTTTGAGGTTTTAGTGAACATGAACTTGTCAGGTATTGTTTTCCATGTTTTTTAGGACGAGAAGACAGAATATGAAGTCGACTTTGACCAAATAGTGAAGAATTGAGGTTGTAACGAAGATTAAGCTCCCAAAATTCATTTTCCATATGTCAAAAACGTGGGAAATTGTCTGAAATCACAATAAACTTGCATAATAACACTATAATTAGTATCAACAGGTGAATAAAGACAGGTAAATGGCACTATCAATGATCAAAGATAATTTGTCAAAAATAGGAGCCTAATTCGTGTTTTTGGGGGCCAAAATAGGTGGAAACTATTCAAAATAGCTATTTCAATTATTTCACATGAAAGAAACAATAAATGAACAGCTAGCATTTCTGTGGGTATGTTCAATAGAGTAATAAACCCATATGACAAGGACTTCGCGGCGTTTCTTTCATGTGGAATAATTGAAGGTAGCGTTTTGGTTTATTATTCTCTGAATAATACACCTATGTAATCGCTCAGCAAAAAATTTTTATAACACCCCCTCAAACTTTTTTCTTTTCCATTTCAAGGTACGCAGATTCAAAAAATGCAATGTCCGTCCGCCGTCCGCCGTATCACGTGTACAGGCTTCATTTTCGGTCTAAAAAAGTCGTTCTTTCGCACACATGCTCTATTTGGCCCCTAGTTGTGTCCCGAAACTTT
Organism: Leptopterna dolabrata; assembly: GCA_954871275.1. Lineage (NCBI taxonomy): Eukaryota > Metazoa > Arthropoda > Insecta > Hemiptera > Miridae > Leptopterna > Leptopterna dolabrata. Next base: position 3,624,043 of record OX940982.1, on the reverse strand, counting down.
TCAGCCCGATCGGAATATACCCAGGGGTGTTGTGAGTGAAAATGTGTGTAAAAATAGGTACTTTTTGCGTTTTAGCAACATGTTGGTAACATGAGCTTTTGAGGTATCGTTTTCCATGTTTTTGGGGACGAGAAGATCGAATATGAGGTCGATTTTGGCCAAGGAGTGGAAAATTGAGGTTGTACCAGATGTTCAGCTCCCAAAATTGATTTTGTATGAGTCAAAAACCTGCGAAATCGTCTGAAATCACCATCAGTTTGTAGAATAACACAAGAAAAAGTGTCAACACGTGGATCAAGACGATTGAATGCCACTACCAATGATCAAAGTTAATTTGGAAAAAAAAAAAAGATCGTACCTACCTAATTTGTGTTTTGGGGGCCAAAATTGGTGGAAACTTTCAGAAATAGCTATTTCAATTATTTCACATGAAACAAACAAGAAATGTACAGCCAACATTTCTGTAGAATAATAAACCCCATGTGACAAGGACTTTGCAGCGTTTTTTATTTTGGTTTATTATTCTGTGTATAATACACCTATGTATTCGCTCAGCCAAAAATTTTTATAACACCCCCTCAAAATTTTTTCTTTTCCGTTTCAAGGTGCGTAGGTACATTCCAAAAATGCAATGTCCGTCCGCCGTCCGCCGTATCACGTGTACAGGCTTCATTTTCGGTCTAAAAAAGTTGTTCTTTCGCACACATGCTCCATTTGGGCCCTAGTTGTGTCCCGAAACTTTGCAGCCCGATCGGAATATACCCAGGGGTGTTATGAGTGAATATGTGGATAAAAATAGGTACTTTTTGTGTTTTAGTAACATGTTAGTAACATGAGCTTTTGAGGTATCTTTTTCCATGTTTTTGGGGACGAGAAGACCGAATATGAAGTCGATTTTGACCAAAGAGTGGAAAATTGAGGTTCTACCAAAGGTTCAGCTCCCAAAATTGATTTTTTATGAGGCAAAAACCTGGAAAATCGTCTGAAATCACCATCAGTTTGTATAATAACACTAGAAAAAGTGTCGACACGTGGATCAAGACGATTAGATGGCACTAACAATGATCAAAGGTAATTTGAAGAAAAAAAAAAATTAAAAGGAGCGTACCTAGCTAATTTGTGTTTTGGGGGCCAAAATTGGTGGAAACCATCAGAAATAGCTATTTCAATTGTTTCACATGGTAGAAACAATAAATGAACAGCCAGCATTTCTGTGGGTATGTCCAATAGAATAATAAACCCATGTGACGAGGACTTTGCAGCGTTTTTAATCATGCAAAGACTTTTGAACCAATCTTTAGGTCGTGAGGAATAAAAGTTCAACGATCAGTAGCGTCTTTCGCCTCCGCAGAAGAAGTGAATCAATCAGTTTGAAATCCACGCGGAGGGGAAGGGGCGGGGAGGGGACTCTTATATAGAAACTCCGCCCCAGTGGGAGAGAGGGAGAAAAGAACACGATAAAGAAAGAGTGATGGCGTGTGACGGGCGGGGAAGGGAGCTTGTCTATGCAAATTAGTTAAGGCCGAAGCAAAAATCGATTTACCCACCTCAGTCACGCTAAAGATGTCAAGTCCTAAGGGTGGGAATAAAAAAAAAAAAAAAAACGGAGAATGAACCGTTGGAAGGAAAAACCCTTTAGTTCCACCGTGAAACTAGATCCACTCGCCTCAATGAAAGGCTTCATTAGTAACTCTACCTTAAGTGCACCTTTTAATCTGCCTTTTTTTCCCCCTCCCTTTGTTTCTTTTCTTCCTTTCGATTCCGCCCCTCTCGGGGTTTTTGCTTTTGTTACAATTTTCTTTCGGTCAGGGAGGAAAAGAAGGTATGACGACGAGAATTGAGACATTCGAGGTGATGGGGAGGGGGTAATTTTTTTTTTTTTTTTTTTTTTTTTTTGTTCTGGACCCATCTGCCTCCGAATGGGCAGGCAGTAATGAGAAGACGGTGTCAAGGCGGGGGTGACACCTTTCGCAATTTTCATCTTTTCCGCCTTAGAAGGATTCATTAAGGTGTCGCTCGTTAATAGACCGTTTAATGGGGAGGGATGCCCTCTTTTTTTTTTTTTCCTTTTCATTTCTCATTCCGTGAGAGGTGAGTTCGGCGACGGAGCGTTGTTCTTTTGTTAAATGGATTCAGTGATCTGCGGTGAATTAGAATGAAGGGAACAAAGTCGTACAACTGCGGTGGGATAACGTTTGCGTCGTTCAGGTGACAAAGCGTTTGTTTTGTTCTAATCAAAAATAACCCTCGCTCTAACGGTAAAATAAATTGCCATTTTGACTGTCAGAAATACCACAAGGAAATCTTCAACATCGGCATTTTACCTAACAAACACGTTTTAATGAGCGCATGATGATATCGTTATGTTTACAAAAGACTTTCCCTTTGTTTTTCCCCACAACTAAAGGATCACAAAATAAATCACCAGCGAAGGAATCGTGGAAATTCATTTAAAAAAAACCCGTCTATAATATGTACTACTCTGTACATATTATTTGGATTGCAGACCCTCCGTATGTTAGTACCAAAACCTGTACTCGTTACTAGGTACCTACCTAAATCACGAGTTAAATGTTGCTAAAATAATTCAGTCGAGGACAAGCAGTAACTAAAACGGCAAAAACAAACGCAAATAATGAAGTTCTGAAGGAAAATTGTTGATGTGGAGTGAAATAGATGCCCCTTCTGCGTAGATCACCGTTTTCTGTGGTCAATACTCTACCCTCGTGGTCAAGTATAATGTACCGTTGTGTAATAACTTGCCCATCAATAATACTTCAACGGTTGTTCAAGTTGCAAAAGTACCGATTTACAAAATCCAGCCCCTTCTTGGTTGATGAACCGTTGTGTAATAATTTACCATTGTGTAATAATTTACCGTTGTGAAATAATTTACCGTTATGTAATAATCTACCGTTGTTTAATAATTTGCCGTTGTGTAATAATTTACCATTGTGTAATAATTTACCCATCAACGATACTTCAACGTTTGTTCAAGTTGCAAAAGTACCGGTCAACAAAACCCAGCCCCTTCTTGGTAGATGAACCGTTGTGTAATAATTTACCGTTGTTTAATAATTTACCGTTGTTTAATAATTTACCGTTGTGTAATAATTCGCCGTTGTGTACCTAATAATTTACCATTGTGTATTAATTTACCCATCAATAATACTTCAACGTACCAATAAAATCCAATAGTCAATCTGTGCTGGTAGGATTAGCCTACCTCATGTTGTTTTAGCGAATTTTCGAAGAAAAGGAAGCTATTGTTCTCGGTCCAACATTTTGGTTTATTATTTTCAATAATGAACCATTGGAATCGAGCATGAAAAAAAAATTCTTACCCCCCCTCAAAATTTGATGGTTTACGTTTCAAGGTATGTAGAATCCAAAACTGCAATAAAAATATTTCTGTCTGTCCGCCGTACGCCGTACGCCGTACGGGCCACTTTTCTTAGTTACCATGAAAGAAAATTGATGAAATTCGGGTTATAGGTTCCGTTCGGCGTCTAGTTGGTCCTCGAAGCTCGACGTTACTGTGAGTCATCTCTTAAGGGGTTCAAAATAGGGGTTGAAATTTTCAAAACGCCTATACCATTTTTTTTACGTGAATATTTTTACGGTTTTAAATAGTTCTTGAACTTGCGAGTTTTTTAAGACCATCCGGAGCATCGTACGTCCAGCCGTTCGTTCACAGTAAGGCCCCGAAGTTTGCACCGACAGGCATTTTCGACTCCAGTGTGAATGAAATTGTATACAATTCAAACCAAATCTCGTAACCAGAGACGCGCCCACAATAGGAAATTTGGCGGAGATAGAATCATTGCTCGGGATCACCTGATTATATTGGCGGAGTATGAAGTCGAGTTGGTTGTTCTGTGATATTATTTCATTTGAAAAATGATGGCTCTTTTGGAGTTTGTTGGTAGGTAGTGAAACTTGAACAAACGTTGAAGTATTATTGATGGGTAAATTATTACTACGGTAAATCATTACTCAACGGTAAATTATTACACAACGGTTCATTATACCATCTACGTAGAAGGGGCTGGAGTTTGTTGGTAGGTACTTTTGCAACTTTTTTCACTCCTCATCAACAATTTCTTTTCAGAACTTCATTATGTGTGTTTCTTTTTGTTAGGTACTGTTTGTCATCGGCAGAATTATTTTAGCAACATTTAACTCGAGATTTAGGTAGGTACCTAGTAACGAGTACGGGGTTAGGTACTAACCTACGGAGGGTCTGCGATCTACATAATATGTATAGAATAGTACATATCATATTATATAGACGGGTTATCTATACATAGAGCTGTGATCTGTAACAGAAGGGTATTCTATACAAAATAATAAACCGTTGTGCAGGGATTTGCAGCGTTTTAAAACTCAAATTTCCGAAAGATTTTTATACCAAAATCCGTTTCAGACCATCCTGAATTCACTACCGAAAGACACCAAAAATTATGTATATATATATATATATATATATATATATATTAATTGCTATGCAATTTTAACGCCGGGGGTCATGTGAAAAAAATGTCCTGTCACAATATCCTGTCACAAAAACGCGTCACGCAAAGAGGAATGTGATGAAGATGAGCACAAAGAGGAATGTGATAAAGATGAGCACAAAGAGGAATGTGATAAAGAATTACCAACGTTATCTTTGTTACCTATGAATAACTAGTTACCTACATTTCATGGTAACGGGCGCCGCTTGGCATTTTTTAATGTGTTTCTATGGAAATTGGCCCCGTATTGGCAACGGCTCGTGTGAATTTGGTATCTGCAATTGCATAGCAAATTCTCCTTTGTTATACGAAGTATAAGAACACATCCTTCGGTGGTGAGGAACGGCGAAGCCGTTCCGAGGGGGCGGAGCCCCCTTTGGGGGTCCAGGGGGCTTGCCCCCTGGCGAGGCCCGAAGGGCCGAGTATTTATATATTTATATATATATATTTATATATATATTTATATATGTATGTGTCATTCCAGACGATAACTCTCGAAAGAATTGAGATAAAAAGTTCAAATTTGCACGAAAAATCTGTCTTGGCAATCGACAGGCTAAGTTCGTAGATGGGCAGAATCGGGTCACTCTAAGGGGGAATTTTGGGGAGTTTTAGGGGGGAAAAATTACCCATAAATTCCCAAAATGAAGCAGTCTGACAAGTGACACTTCATTTTAAAGGTTTTTGTACGCTGAACACGATGGTGAAATCAGAATTGCGATATCTCATTCCGTTCTCAAACTGGAGCACTTTGAAGATGAAGGAACGTGGTTATTTCTTGAGATGTTCTTCCTCGTTCGTCTGCTCTAATCTGATAACGGAATGGGATATCGCAATTCCGACTTCACCATCGTGTTCAGCGTTGGAAAATCTACAAACCGAGGTGTTACTCGGCAAAAAATGGAACAAAAAATTTGTTACGTATCCAATACCTACTTTGTATTGGATACGTAACATATGTACGTACTGTACGTATGTTGGATAAGTAACTGTACGTATATTGTAGTACCAATACTACAATATACGTACATACTTGAATACCTATAATTACCCAATAAGTTTAAGATTCCCCATATTTGAATGGGATATCCCAAACATCACATTTTACATAAAATCAGTTATTTCTTCGAAAATTCGCTCTTATAGCCATGCTGCATGACTGTTTTGTAATCTTGGTTGGTTGGTTGCTAGGGAGATGTTGGCGGTGACAACGGGGGAATAAAAGAGCACTGTTTGAACTGAATCAATAGAGACGTTCTTTCTAGTCACATAATGCCAAAACGTAGGCAAAGCATGGTGTCAGGTGTGAACGAGAAGGAGGAAGGCATACGTTTTGGCATTATGTGACTAGTTATAAACTATAGAAAGAACGTCTCTATCGATTCAGTTCAAAAAGTGCTCTTTTATTCCCCCGTTGTCACCGCCAACATCTCCCTAGCAACCAACCAACCAAGATTACAAAAAACAACATGAGGTAGGCTAATCCTACCAGCACATCTCCCCTCTTTAGTCCCTGGGCACCAATGTTTTCGGTTCCTGACGATTAGTCCTCCGTCCTTGGTCTTCACCTCGTACCTCCTTGGTGCCTCTTCGACTCTTCGGAAAATCACTCCATATTTCCCTTTATCAAATGAAATAATATCGCAAAACAACCAACTCGACTTCATACAGCCATCCTTGATTATAATCAGGTGCTCCCTAGTGATGATTATCTGAGCCGGATATATACCGTTTGATTCACGATCGTGTTGACGAAGCTTTTGGTGCCCACAAACGGCTGGACGTACGATGCTCCGGGAGGTCTCAAAAAATTCGTTAGCTCAAGACAAATTTAATAACGTAAAAAAACCATACCCTTCTATCGGAAGTTTTCGAGCTACGGCGTTCTGAAAATTTCAACCCCTAATTTGAACCCCTTAGAGATGACTGACAGTAACACCGAGCATCACAGACCAACTAGACCCTCAACGGAACCTGTAACCCGAATTTCATCAATTTTGTTTCATGGTAACTAAGAAAAGTGGACAGTACGTACAACCGATTCGTTGCTACGGAACTTTAACTTCGCCAGTTATCATCGTACAAAAATCGTTCACCACTCGTTGGATAGCTCTCGATTTACCTAACCATATTACGTTAACCAATGCGGAGTGCGTGGCCGACAAGCTGCGGTATGAGCGTCATTGTTTAAATAATAATTGTTTACACACATGTGATCATTATCAATAATTTATATTGTGAACACGATTGCAAGCTTTATATAAGTACCGATGATACGGAACTAAGGATCGTGTAACCTGGTGTAACCTATGAGCAGTCAATATATCAGTCGAAAAAGGTTTATGTGAAACGCGTGAGCTAAAACACATTCTGTGTTTCTATAATTTCGTCCGAAGTATGTAAATAGAGGTAACCGGGGGTCCAGGGGGCTTGCCCCCTGGCGAGGCGCGGAGCGCCGAGTTTTTTATTGCAGTTTTGGATTCTGCATACCTTGAAACGTGAACCATCAAATTTTGAGTGGGGGTTAGAACAAACAAAAACTGTTGTTGAACCGTTAGGTCGTGTTGTGGCTGCTATTGGTTGGGTAGGCTTGGGTAATGTATAGGATGAATGAGAGAGGGATTGGATGAGAAGAGGATGAGGAAGGATGTGCTTCCTAGGAGTCTTTTACTAACGCCCTTGCTGTGTCATATGATGGTCGTGACTCTCCAGAGGTTGATATTCCGTGCGGAGTGAAGCAAGGAAGTGTGCTAGGGCCTTGCTGCTTCCTAATTTATATTAATGACCTGGCATATCAGTTTGACGACAAAGGCGGGATATTTTTGTTTGCCGATGACATCGCCATGGCCGTGGGTCACACACCGGAGGAGTTGCAGGTGAACTTACTGAAGCAATATCACACGATCGATAGCTGGTGCTCTGCCAGTGCTCTGGTACAAAACATAGATGAAACGCAATTTCTTGAATTTGGTCTCAATCGCCAGCTCAACCAGTCTGTGAACTTCCTGGGTTTGAAGTCTGACAATCGGTTGTCATGGCGGTCACAGTGAAGGCACTTACTCCTAAGCTAAATTCATGCATATGCATGATTCGTCAGTTATGCAGAAATGTCTCAAGGGATGTCCTTCTACAGGTGTAGCACTCGTGTTTCGCGAGCAGGATGTCGTACTGCTTATTGTTGTGGGGTAATTCTTGCCACTCGGAGAAGATATTCAAGCTGCAGAAACGCGTTGTTGGAGACATGGCTGGCCTCCGTTGGAATGATGCATGCAAAGGTTCTTTCATTCCACGTTATAGGACCTTGGGAGGCGGTCAGAATATAAACTTGTTTCTACGCCAACGTTTCGGCAAATTTATTTGCCATCTTCAGGGCTGGTAACTGTTATGGGGGTGGGTGAACTATGGAGATGATAAGTCACTATGGTGGTCATAATTAACACTGATGCTGGGCATTGATTTTTGGCAAGAAGTTGAAAAACTAATAATAATTGACTAAGTGACAAGGTAGACTTTGATTTGTGACATGTTGCTGTTAGATGTGAGGGAGTACAAGTTGGCAGTTGTATTCCCTCACATCTAACAGCAACCTGCCACAAATCAAAATCTACCTCGTCACTGAATCAATAAATTATTACCAGTTTTTCAACTTTTTGCCCAACATCAATGACCAGCATCTACGTTAATTGTGACCACCATAGTGGCTTATCATCTCCATAGTTCACCCACCCCATAACAGTTTCCAGCCCTGAAGATGGCGAATAAATTTGCCGAAACGTCGGCGTAGAAACACTTTTACATTCTGACCGCCTCCCAAGATCCTATAACCTGGTAAGTATATTCAGAATTCGGTCAAGAACTCAACCCTCACAAAGTTCTTTCATTCGTTTCGGCATTCTGACTCTTCCAAACATTTTTATTCTAAATATCTTAACTCTCGTAAAATTGAATTTGCCGTATCTCCCCATTGTGTCGGATACCCGCGGGTATGCTATAAGATGCTGCAGGAACCTGGTTATTACGTATTCAGGACTTACAGTTTATCTTCAGTGTGATCCGCTCCAGGTGGGTTCCAGGCATTTCAACGCCTTACCTGAAGAAGTCAGACATTTGAATGGCAAAATGTTCTCCAGAACGACTAAAGCACGCCTACTCCAAGCCAAACTTTACTTTTTTGATAATTTTTATAATATTTCCTGGTTACTGTGATAGTTTTTTGTTGAGTTGTTTTTTAAATATTCAAGTCTCCAGTAATAAATATAAGTACTATCCATTGTGCATTAAGCCATCTGTGATATTCATGTTTCGTATTCTATTCTTTGCATCCCCAAATCTTTATTTACCATCTCCTCACCGTTTTTGGTTTTATATATTTTACTGCTGCTATACTCATGACATGTTTTTTATACCCTGGATGTATATTTACCAAGGTTCTCAATAATTCTGTCGACGCCTGTACTGTCCTTCTGAAGGCTGCTACAAATAAAAAACTCTTTGAACTTGAACTGGAACTCAATACCTGCCCTCGCGCTTCCCCCCAGGAGAACCCAAAATCGAGTATTGGAGATGGCTTGGGAATTACAGTTTCATAAAACATGGAAAACGATCCTCACAAGCTCATTTTCACTAAAACCAAAAAAAAATCTATTTTTACACCCATTTTTCACCCATACACCCTTTGGGTATATTCCGATCGAGCTGCCGAGCTTCGGAGCACAACTAGCGCTCAAATGAAGCCTGTGCGCGAAACAACGACCCAGACCAAAATTTATTGTATATTTATTGTTGAGAAATTTTGGCTCGGTTTTAAGTTCAAAAGCCGTGATCCTGACCGCAAAATGATACGCTCCTGCCCAACTCAATACATACACACGTTTTAGTTGCCGATAGCAAAGGAGTTTTTCTAAACGCATAGGTTTCAAAAAAATATATTTAACCTATTCGGTTTTTAAAGAGTGTTGCGTGACTTTTTCCCCCCAACACCTCACGTAATCATGTCGATAAGTTCCGCATTAAATCGCTGCCTTAGAACGGTTTCGTGTTATTAGCTCCACCCAGAAAATGCGCAGCGTTCCCCCTCCCCTCCGTTCCCACCACCTATGAAATTTTAGTAGATTACATCTCCTCACACTCGTAAGCCTAATAATACCGCTTGGAAACTCGAACACTTCTTCTAACCTTTGAGTAAATTGAGTCAGAAGAAACAAAACTCGGGGTTTTGCTTTTCATGTAGGAGATTTTTATTACAATCTCATACAGCGATTGACTGTGAATGTCGTGATTTGAGCTCTGGTTTGACTTTATTTGTATTTTTAGTACACTGGTGAAATGAGAGCGCCATAACCGCTGGTTGATGAGTAGCCTGATGGGAAAGCCAGGCCTGGAACGGGTCTCGAAGTGTAACGGGGCTGGTATCTCAGTGTGATTTCCTCTTGCGAGAAAGTCATACCGGATGGGCCGGCTCCTGCAACATCAGTGGCAGACAGAAAGATCATAGGATCATGATTATGAGCTTATTGTTACAAAAATTGGTGTGTTGGCTAGGTTGAGAGGCGAGGTGAGGTGAGGCGAGGAGAGGTGAGTGAATTTGATGGAGGAGAAGGTTGCTGGATCTAGCGTCTAAAAGGTTACACCTTTAACCGAAGTCAGGGAGGTTACCACCACTAAAGACGCTAGAGGGAATTTTCCCAGTGGTTACCACTCGAGGCTGGTTATCACCTATGCCGGTTCCACCAATCTGGGATCTTTTGTGAGAAAAGGTAAAGAGGCATGAGAGGTAGTGATGGGCGTTGAATAACGGAACTGCTTAGAATAACCGGTTATCGACCAAGAACCGGTTATTGCGATAACCGGTTACGAGAAAACCTACGTTATTGGAATAACTACTTCACTTCTCCTAGCAAGGGAGGTGGTTGCCTTCACTATCCGCACACAGGTATCTGTCTCGCTCTCGCACCCTTTGATGTTAGGATGGTATTGAGTAACTACCTGCTGCCGATAACGCTTTACCTCGCAACCGGTTACCAACTTCCTGACAGTTATCCATCAGCTTAGGACCTATCGCTTCCCTTTGACGTGAGATGGTATTGTAGGCTATAGGACACAGCGTACCTGTAGCGATCACTCTTTACCCTTCACTCCGTACGCAACAGTTACCTAGGTACCTATTTTAGGATGGTACTATCCTTCAGCTTAGTGCCCTTAAAAAAATTAAGGGTTATTCCTCATTCCCTCAGTTCAAGTTATCGAGTGATAACGTTAAAAATTTTGAAGGGTTAAAAACTAGTCCCATAATGTTTCACATTCCAGTTTTTGTGATGTAGGAAGTTCAAAAACGTATTGCCGATAATTAATTCAAGATTTTATCTACCTACCTATCACATTAAACTGTAGATAAGTACCTACCCATAGTTACCGACCTACTAAACTCAATTTTATGGGATCCCAAGGAGGACAGACGGATTTTTTTTTTTTGAGATTAGGAAATTCCAATATTTTTATTCCTCTATCAAGAATTTATTTATATTACATTTATGGTCAGCATTTGTATGTAAGCCCCATTAGTGTAAGTGACAGATTCACAAAATGAAGCAATAGGTAGGTATCATACGACGAACTTTTCGTCATCCCTCTCATGGGAACATTCATGTTTGTCTCTCTACCCCATCCCTAAACTGGTAACCGGTTATCAAAATAACCGGTTATTGGAACCGGTTACTGACCGATAACTTAGCGAATAACGCGTTATCAGAAAATAACGCTTTAGCCCATCACTAATGAGAGGAGAGAGAGAGATAAGTCAGCGACTTAAGGAGAGTGTAGAATGAGTTTTTATATTCACCTGTCCACTCTCCCCCAGTCCAGGAGGACTGGTGGGGAGCTTTCAGGTCTCTGTGCCTGTGGTCAAGTACGCCACCTCACTCGTTGCGTTTATTACTTGAACAATCTTAACATACAAGAGTTGATGTTCTGGGAGGATCACGACAATTGGTTAACGAAAATTCCAACTAAATAATGAACCTTGTTGATTTCATTGTGCTAAAAATAACATGGCATTGAGCTAAGAACTCAGGGAAATCATGTCCAACCAGTAGAGAGGGTATCCTTTATTTAAATATTTCATGAACTCTATGTACGATTTATGTACGATATCGAATCTTAGCAAATATTTTGATAAACATGACAAATCCAAATTCCAGAAAATTTTCTTATAGTTAATAAGATTGGATGCATCCGCCCTCTCTGCAGATTCACTTATGCCCTTCATCGCCAAAATACTAAACGAGCAATGGAATGGGATTGAAATGCACTCTAAAACGCCACCACACAATTTCTTCTCATTCTCGTTTTTTCCCTTCGCATGAATCAAAACCAAGTGAGAATATTACAAGTTTTTATTTTAAAACTTGTTCTGTCTGCGGAGGCCAAATATTTTCATAGATTTGTCGCCCCCCTTCCCAATGTTGAATCGAGCTGAAATTTTGCTGTTGTCGATGATAATACATGAATCAATCATAAACCAGTCATGCAGCATGACTTAATGAGCGAATTTTCAAAGAAATATTCGAATTAATGGCTATGGTTTTGTTTTGCTTCGAACTCTCGTCTTCAATTATTACTTCTCACATTTTTCAATCTGACCACTCTAAGGGGGTGGGGGGGGGGTAAGAGTTTAAAGATTATCCTAGTTTTGGGTAATTTTTGCGCACTTTAAATGCTCTAATTTAAGAACGGATTTACACCGAGAGAAAAATGTGGCGCACCATGCCCGCTAGGAACACTCGGAATTGATTTCCCGATAGGAAACCTAGCGGGTGTGCCTAATCCCAAGCGGGTAGGGTGTAAATCGTATCGGGTGATGGTAAAAATCTATCGGGAAGACGTAACTCCAATCGGGTACGACATAAATTTCTATCGGGCTGCCATAAAAATCTATCGGGCTGTTAGATTAGCCCCTCCTATCGGGTATGGTTCGGATATTTTTGTATCGGGCATTCGTAAAAACAAGCGGGTTTTGGTAATTCCTAACGGGTATTCGTCAAAATCGTATCGGGTGGCGACTTAACCCTAACGGGCTTTTATTAATGGGAACTACACCCGTTAAGAAATCAATCGGGTCTGTTGGTTGTCTATCGGGTTTCATAACAAATTCCTATCGGGTCCATGAAACCCAAGCGAGCATGCAAATATTCCAAAAAAATACCCGTTAGCGCACTATCGGGTCATCTGAACATTTACGTCTCCCGTTTGATGATCTATCGGGTTTTTTTCACAATTCCTAGCGGGTGTATGAAAAACGATCTAGCTAGCAAATGTTGAAAAAAATACCCGTTAGCACACTATCGGGTCATCTGAGCATTTACGTCTCCCGTTTGATAACCTATCGGGTTTATGCAAAATTCCTATCGGGTGTATGAAAAACGATCTAGCTAGCAAATGTTGAAAAAAATACCCGTTAGCACACTATCCGGTCATCTGAGCATTTACGTCTCCCGTTTGATAACCTATCGGGTTTTATGCAAACCTCCTATCGGGTGTACGAAAAACAATCGAGCATGGAAATGTTCAAAAAAATACCTGTTAGCTGACTGTCGGGTCATCTGAGCATTAAGATCTCCCGATTGATAATCTATCGGGTTTATACAAAATTCCTATCGGGTAGAAATAAAATTAATCGAGCTGGGAAATATGCATAAAATACCCGTTAGCGCCTATCGGGTGAAATAATTGTCAAGAGCTCCCCCTTAATAATCTATCGGGTTACATCACACATCGCTATCGGGCCTATGAAAGCCAATCGAGCAGGGAAATAGTGAACAAAAATACCCGTTAGTCTTCCTATCGGGTGATGTTTGTTGCTAACAACACCCGATTGAAGATCTACCATTTCCATTGAGTGATCCCTATCGGGTAGAGAAAAATCGATCGAGCTGAGAAATATTCATAAAATACCCGTTAGCCACCAATCGGGTGATATAATTGTTAACAGCTCCCGCTTAATAATCAACCGGGTTGCATCGACCAACATCTATCGGGTTGAACAATGCAATCGAGCAGGGAAATGCCGAACAAAATACCCGTTAGTAGCTCTATCGGGTGGCTGTAATTGATAACAACACCCGAGTGAACATCTATCGGGTTGCACAGACGAGTCTCTATCGGTTTTTGGAAAACCAATCGAGCAAGAAAAAATTCAAAAAGTAGCCGTTAGCTTTCTATCGGGTTCTGCCAGTGTGAACAGCTCTGTTTTACTTTTGTATCGGGTTATCTCATTCAAAACATACCCGTTAGCATCGTAACGGGTCGTCTCATAGCTCCCGATTGATAATCATCCGGGTTGCATCGACCAACGTCTATCGGGTTGAACAATGCAATCGAGCAGGGAAATGCCGAACAAAATACCCGTTAGTAGCTCTATCGGGTGGATGTAATTGATAACAACACCCGAGTGAACATCTATCGGGTTGCACAGACGAGTCTCTATCGGGTTTTGGAAAACCAATGGAGCAGGAAAATATTGAAAAAATACCCGTTGGCTGCCTATCGGGTGATATAATTGTTAACAGCTCCCGCTTAGTAATCAATCGGGTTGTCCAATGATTCCCTATCGAGTAGGCAACATTTCTATCGGGTGTCAAGTAGGTCCCGCCACAATTTGAACTTGGTCGAAGGGGCATTGGCTCCGGAGATGGATTCACAAATTTTTTCCCAGGTTCCGAGTGAGCGTTGAAGGGTTTTACAATTTGAACTTGGTCAAAGGGGCATTGGCTCTGGAGACGGATTCACAAATATTTTCCCAGGTTCCGAGTGACCGTTGAAAGGTTTTATGTGAGGATTTAGTACAAGACGAGATACGTAGAATCCTCACACAAAAGCCTGCAACAGTTAATGAAGAGTTGGGAAAATATTTGTGGTTTAATGATAGCCCAGGTAGCCCGAATCCCTGTGAGGAGGTATAGGAAGCGAAGCCTGCATTCACCATTTCTAAAGGATAACTGTTTTTGGGGAGTGGTGAGAATTTGAGAATAACAACTCTTTCCCTTCACCTCCCGTAAATATGGACGTTTGGAGGACATGTACTTGTTACCATGGGAGGGTTCACGCGAAGAAATATGGTAAAGTTGAGGGAATTGTGAAGGACATGATACTGGACCTGAAAATTAAAAACGCTGCAAAGTCCTTGTCACGCATGGGTTTATTATTATTCTATATGCAGAAATGGTGGCCGTTCATTTATTGTTGCTTTCATGTAAAATAATTATTGAAATAGTTATTTCCGGTGGTTCCCACAAATTTTGGCCCCCAAAACTTGAATTAGGTATACCTACGCTTTTTTTTCTTTTTTATTTCAAATTATCTTTGATCATTGCCCAACCCACCCGCCCATTTACCCGCAGGGTGGCTGTCCACAAGCATAATCCAATTGACATGTTGTCGTCCTTCACCAGTTTTCGAGTTTTATATTATATTATCAACAGATTTATGCTGAGCACCCCCACCTGAGAGAATTATGACTCCGTATTTTTTTTTTGTACTGATGAGTCCTCAGTATAGTCGAGAGTCAGTTAGACTTGGTTTTCATTGAATTTTTACCTCCCCTCCCAACGAGTATTTCTCTCTGGTGCGGGGGGTGCTCGACCTCGTTGAAATACCCGTTAGTAGCTCTATCGGGTGGCTGTAATTGATAACAACACCCGAGTGAACATCTATCGGGTTGCACAGACGAGTCTCTATCGGTTTTTGGAAAACCAATCGAGCAAGAAAAAATTCAAAAAGTAGCCGTTAGCTTTCTATCGGGTTCTGCCAGTGTGAACAGCTCTGTTTTACTTTTGTATCGGGTTATCTCATTCAAAACATACCCGTTAGCATCGTAACGGGTCGTCTCATAGCTCCCGATTGATAATCATCCGGGTTGCATCGACCAACGTCTATCGGGTTGAACAATGCAATCGAGCAGGGAAATGCCGAACAAAATACCCGTTAGTAGCTCTATCGGGTGGATGTAATTGATAACAACACCCGAGTGAACATCTATCGGGTTGCACAGACGAGTCTCTATCGGGTTTTGGAAAACCAATGGAGCAGGAAAATATTGAAAAAATACCCGTTGGCTGCCTATCGGGTGATATAATTGTTAACAGCTCCCGCTTAGTAATCAATCGGGTTGTCCAATGATTCCCTATCGAGTAGGCAACATTTCTATCGGGTGTCAAGTAGGTCCCGCCACAATTTGAACTTGGTCGAAGGGGCATTGGCTCCGGAGATGGATTCACAAATTTTTTCCCAGGTTCCGAGTGAGCGTTGAAGGGTTTTACAATTTGAACTTGGTCAAAGGGGCATTGGCTCTGGAGACGGATTCACAAATATTTTCCCAGGTTCCGAGTGACCGTTGAAAGGTTTTATGTGAGGATTTAGTACAAGACGAGATACGTAGAATCCTCACACAAAAGCCTGCAACAGTTAATGAAGAGTTGGGAAAATATTTGTGGTTTAATGATAGCCCAGGTAGCCCGAATCCCTGTGAGGAGGTATAGGAAGCGAAGCCTGCATTCACCATTTCTAAAGGATAACTGTTTTTGGGGAGTGGTGAGAATTTGAGAATAACAACTCTTTCCCTTCACCTCCCGTAAATATGGACGTTTGGAGGACATGTACTTGTTACCATGGGAGGGTTCACGCGAAGAAATATGGTAAAGTTGAGGGAATTGTGAAGGACATGATACTGGACCTGAAAATTAAAAACGCTGCAAAGTCCTTGTCACGCATGGGTTTATTATTATTCTATATGCAGAAATGGTGGCTGTTCATTTATTGTTGCTTTCATGTAAAATAATTATTGAAATAGTTATTTCCGGTGGTTCCCACAAATTTTGGCCCCCAAAACTTGAATTAGGTATACCTACGCTTTTTTTTCTTTTTTATTTCAAATTATCTTTGATCATTGCCCAACCCACCCGCCCATTTACCCGCAGGGTGGCTGTCCACAAGCATAATCCAATTGACATGTTGTCGTCCTTCACCAGTTTTCGAGTTTTATATTATATTATCAACAGATTTATGCTGAGCACCCCCACCTGAGAGAATTATGACTCCGTATTTTTTTTTTGTACTGATGAGTCCTCAGTATAGTCGAGAGTCAGTTAGACTTGGTTTTCATTGAATTTTTACCTCCCCTCCCAACGAGTATTTCTCTCTGGTGCGGGGGGTGCTCGACCTCGTTGAAATACCCGTTAGTAGCTCTATCGGGTGGATGTAATTGATAACAACACCCGAGTGAACATCTATCGGGTTGCACATACGAGTCCCTATCGGGTTTTGGAAAACCAATCGAGCAGGAAAATATTCAAAAAATACCCGTTGGCTGCCTATCGGGTGATATAATTGTTAACAGCTCCCGCTTAGTAATCAATCGGGTTGTCCAATGATTCCCTATCGAGTAGGCAACAAGTCTATCGGGTATTAATTAGTTCCAGCCACAATTTGAACTTGGAACAATTAAACAGTGTAGGAAAACGGTTGTTGAGCGCATGATGACCTATGATATTATAATAATATATTCTAGGGCGAGAAGTAATTTGGCATGAGCCAAATTGAGTAGTTTGGCCGGTCATTTTCACCCGAGCTATACTCATTATGAACATCTCTGTGAATGAAGTGTAATATAATATTATATTGTATTGAATAAAGTTTTGATAAAAACGACAGTGTTTACAAAGTGATGTGCATCGCTTTTGCAACATTTCATGGCGTCATTCAATGCCGGAAGGAATCTGAGGGCAGTAAGTACCTATATGTCATTTATTTCTACAAGTCCACTACATGTTGTAAGTTGTTATGTTGTGCATGTGCATGCGTACATTATCAATTAAATTGAATTATCAATGGAATGAGTCGTTAATCACTCGTGGTATTTGTGATGGGGTTTTTAAAATATTTTTTCCTAGTAGGCACAGGTACCTATACTAATGGTAGGCACGTAGGAGTTTCTGGCAGAAATGTTAGAAAAACCGTACACGTGTTAGCAAGTGAGTGAAAACCCGATACGAATTTAAAAACCCGTTACACATTACAGTAACCCGTTAGAAGCAGGAATTGAAAAACCCGTTAAGGGATTCGAAACACCCGATAGGACGTTATGAAACACCCGATCTCAATTGAAAAAGCCGTTACGAGTTTCGAAGTACCCGGTAGGAAGTTGTGAAAAACCCGATAGGAGTAACAGAAACTCGATAGGAATCGGAAAACCGTTTGAAATCGGGAAACCTGACACGATAGAAATGAAAACCCGTTTGGGAGGTAAAAAGACGTTACACGACATTCAAACACCCGATAGGAGGCAGAAAACAACCGATAGGAATCAGAGAAGCGTGTGAAATCGGATACCCGATAGGGACCTCAACACCCGATAGGGATTTGATAAAGTCGCGAGAAACATTCAGACACCCGATAGGATGTAAAAAACACCCGATGGGGAATGGGAAAGTGTCTGAAATCGGATACCCGTTAGGAATCTTAGCACCCGATAGGGGATTTGAAAAACCCGCTAGAAACATTCGGACACCCGATAGGAGCACATGCCTGCCCGCTTGGAGCAGGGAAACCCGTTACCAGGTGGGGCATGGTGGGGAGACCTCTATATAACCCCAACGTCCCCTTATGGCGACAACCACTTCTTCCCGATCACTCGCGTCACTCACGTGTTCTGCTTACTTCCCTGTGCTTCTTCATTCTGTGTGTTGCGCGTGTGTTTCAAATCAGTTGTTTGAAATCAGTTGTGTTTCAAATCAGTTGTTTCAAATTAGTTGTGTTTCTTGTTTGTTGTGCTTCAATTATCAACGTTCACCCGTCACCAAACAGACATTCGGACCCTGGTACGTTGTACTACAGAATTCATTTTTATTTCAATGGCGGACCAACAGTTGACTGATATTCTAGAGTCTTGGAAATTGGATGCAAGAATTGTTGCTGCATTTCAAGGTTAGCAAAAACCTTTTTGACTCTTTTTCTATAATATTCCGATTTCATGATAATCGCATAAAATTTATGTTAAAGGTATATTTAATATACCTTTAACTTCCAAATCGAAAGTGACATTTCAATCTGAATTTAATTTCGTTTTGTTGAGTATTACTATTTCCTGTTGCCAACGTATTTACCAAATGAAACTTTTGTTGTATGATATTCCGATTTCAAGATATACTCACATACCTGTGACTTCTAAATCCCAAGTGACATTTCAATTAGAATTTAGTTTTGTTTTGTTGAGTATTACTATTTCCTTTTGCCAACGTAATGACCAAACGCTAATTTTTGTTGTATAATATTCCGATTTCATGATGTACACGTAGCTATGACTTACACACCCACACTGGCAATTGAATTTGTTTTGTTGAGTATTATTATTTTCTTTTGCAAACGTATTTACCTACCAAACGAAACTTTTTGTTGAATGATATTCCGGTTTCAAGATATAATCACATACCTGTAACTTCCAAATCCAAAGTGACATTTCAATTTGAATTTAATTTCGTTTTGTTGAGTATTACTATTTCCTGTTGCCAACGTATTTACCAAATGAAACAGTTGTTGTATGATATTCCGATTTCAAGATATACTCACATACCTGTGACTTCTACATCCAAAGTGACATTTCAATTTGAATTTAGTTTTGTTTTGTTGAGTATTACTATTTCCTTTTGCCAACGTAATGACCAAACGCTAATTTTTGTTGTATAATATTCCGATTTCATGATGTACCTACACGTAGAAATGACTTGCACACCCACACTGACAATTTGAATTTGTTTCCAACCAATTTACCAAATGTAAACGGTTTTTCTATAATATTCGGATTTCATGATGATCTTGGTTTAAATTTCATTGTTACGATATCGGGAAATTGCTACGTGTGTTAGTGCCCGTTGGTAATTCAATCGGGTAGTATTGGACGTTAAATACTTGCACCAACTTGTTTTTCGTTGTCCCTTGTATACATAACGGGTGTTTGGAGGGGGGGGGGATGAGTACCCGTTAGTAATCCAATCGGGTAGTGTTGTACTTTGAAATATGTTCAACAAACTGTTTCCCTTGCCGCTTGTAGTCGTATCGGGTGTTCACTTCGTTCCAAACGGGTTCATCCGGACTTTGCCAAATAGTCGTAAACATTCGTAACGGGTGTTTGAGGGTATGGGTACCCGTTAGTAATACAGTCGGGTAGTGTTGTACTTTAAAATATTTTCAACAAACTGTTTTGCCTTGCCGCTTGTAGTCGTATCGGGTGTTCACTTCGTTCCAAACGGGTTCATCCGGACTTTGCCAAATAGTCGTAAATATTCGTAACGGGGGTTTGAGGGTATACCACCCGTTAGTAATCCAATCGGGTAGTGTTGTACTTTAAAATATTTTCAACAAACTGTTTTGCCTTGCCGGTTGTAGTCGTATCGGGTGTTCACTTCGTTCCAAACGGGTTCATCCGGACTTTGCCAAATATTCGTAAACATTCGTAACGGGTGTTTGTGGTTGTGAGTACCCGTTAGTAATCCAATCGGGTATTGTTGTACTTTAAAATATTTTCAACAAACTGTTTTGCCTTGCCGCTTGTAGTTGTATCGGGTGTTCACTTCGTTCCAAACGGGTTCATCCGGACTTTGCCAAATATTCGTAAACATTCGTAACGGGTGTTTGTGGTTGTGAGTACCCGTTAGTAATCCAATCGGGTATTGTTGTACTTTAAAATATTTTCAACAAACTGTTTTGCCTTGCCGCTTGTAGTTGTATCGGGTGTTCACTTCGTTCCAAACGGGTTCATCCGGACTTTGCCAAATATTCGTAAACATTCGTAACGGGTGTTTGTGGTTGTGAGTACCCGTTAGTAATCCAATCGGGTATTGTTGTACTTTAAAATATTTTCAACAAACTGTTTTGCCTTGCCGCTTGTAGTCGTATCGGGTGTTCACTTCGTTCCAAACGGGTTCATCTGGACTTTGCCAAATAGTCGTAAACATTCGTAACGGGTGTTTGAGGGTATGGGTACCCGTTAGTAATCCAATCGGGTAGTGTTGTACTTTAAAATATTTTCAACAAACTGTTTTGCCTTGCCTTGCCTTGCCTTGCTCGTCGTATCGGGTGTTCACTTGGTCTCATGGCTGACATTTTTTTCCCCTGCCACAGCTGCCGAATTTGAAACTGACGATTTACGCGACCTAGAACCAGACAGGGTCCTCTGGGAAGCAGTAGCAACAGGACTGTGGACTCCGCCACAGAAGGTGCGATACGCAACAGGGTGGAAGGCGAAATTCGGTCCACTCCCCTCTCCCAGACGTTCTTCGACATCTCTTGCTAGACCCATATCAAGTGACGACTCCACCCCAACACTTCCTTCGCCGGTGAGTGTTGTCACTTACAATTACAGACGACAGGCAGACGGAAACAGTGTTCATGTTTGACAATAACTTCCACCATATAAGTATGTATTGTTACGAGGTGAACGGTGTTTTTGTTGCAGTCTTACTCCTCGATCCCGCGCCGTAGAGAGTCGTTGCCGAGTGAACTACGGCTCAGCGATCCATCTTCTGACGACGACGACGACGACGAAGCCGCCGACGACGACCCCCACGTCGCCAGATACAAGCGAGTCGATAAGGCTGCTTTCATTAACACTTTAGATAAGGTAATGTGCATGACACCATCCGTGTGAAATTGTATCATGTACTCATAGTCAAACTTATAGGGTTTTTATATTAAATGTACATCTATTCCTCTCTCCCTAACAGGTCACAAAAATACTACAAAAGACTGAGAAAGGGAAGAGCTGCGCTGAGCTAGCAGGGTCGAAGAGGACCAGGGCAATCAGCTCATCTGACAGGAAGGTGGTAGCGGATATTGTTATAAACCACCTTCACCGACAAGCCACCCCCGTGGGTGCGAACGTCATCCCCCATTTCTCTTATAAAGAATTGAAGTGAGTGACACCTTGAAATTTGTGATTACGCATTGTTTGTTAGTACATTAGTATTACATGTGGAGTACTCGTATCTTAACATTCCTCTGCATAAAGACATAATAATCACGTGTTTGAATTGCTGTGTACGTTTCAGTTTCATAGCTGCTCAGTTGGCGAGATATTTCCGGGATCCCTCCTCGCTGTGGTTTACTTTATCAGCATCGACGCGGGGGGGCTCGTCACACAGCAGTGACAGCACGCCGACGAAAAAACCAAGGAAGTACCCC
This sequence comes from Leptopterna dolabrata, assembly GCA_954871275.1. Lineage (NCBI taxonomy): Eukaryota > Metazoa > Arthropoda > Insecta > Hemiptera > Miridae > Leptopterna > Leptopterna dolabrata. The sequence continues at coordinate 3,602,303 of OX940982.1, read as the reverse complement.
TACGGGCACTTGTGGAGCAAAGTGAACAACCTCAAGGACTCCTGGAGGAAGGCCAATAAAGAAAAGTACGATAAAATAAAGGAGGCAAACTCCAAGAGGACAAGCGAAGCAAGGAAACGGAAGGGAGGCAAACAGAAGAGGGCCTACACGAAGAAGCCGAAGCAGCCAACCACCTCCTCTCCGCCCGTACGGAAAACCCTGACAGGTGAGTCTACTCTCTATTCATCTCTTTTCCTCCTACCACCCTCCTTCTCTGCCGTTTCTGTGTTATTTATTGTGAGGAGTCCTAACCGTTAATGTTATTTTCCTAGAGTGGGAAGAGGAACTCGAGAATCATCCCTCCATCCAAACCATCAGGGGAAGTGATTGGTTGAGCCGGGCGTCGATCTCCAAAGAGATACAAGAGGCGTTACGGAGGACAGCGAAGCTGCGGCACGACTACCTATGCTGTGAAAACAACAACCTATTCCACTACATCGACTACTTCCCGTTCTTCAAGTCGTCCGTCCACGCAGCGAAAGTGGTGAGTTCTTAATTTGAATGTATTTCATGTGCTCTGTTTATATACTTGTGCCTGCAGTTGTTTAAAGCGAGGAATGTTTTTTGAGTAATCAGTAATAATAGTTGTTGTTTTCTGTTGTACAGATAGAATCTGATTTCAAGGAGATATATAACATCCCGGAGGGGAAGCTGTACCAAAAGCTTAGAGAACTCCACCCGGCCATAGTATCGGAGGCTAGGTCTTCCAGAAGAGTGAAAGGGAGGGAGACGTTCGTCGAGGCAATACTGAAGTACTACGACAACAATACCGGTGAGAAATAATTGTGATTGGCCTACTCTGTGTTCAAATTGACTAGGAAACATTTTTTCAATTTTAATATTTTGTTGTGACCAGGGATTTTTCTTCTTCACGCATTTGTAAACAAATGATTTGTTGAAATTGCTTTATTTGACCATGAGGTGGTTGTAATGACTGAATTGTACTGTACGAACGTGTTGATAATGTGCTCCGTGATATTTCAGAGGAGGACAAGAGAACGACTGCAGCTCTCGTCGCCCTCCCGTACGCTATTGGGACACGAAGATTAAGGAAGACCAAAGCAAGTAAAGCTACGATTCAGATCTCAAAGAAGGAATCAGCGGATCACTTCGTCACATTCCTGGAAACGGAGTCTGAGGTGGACAACCTCCACGCCCAACGCCTGGAAGCCGAACAAGGAACGTTGCAACCGTATGTCATAGCAATAGGAAAATTAGGTTCCGTCAGCCATTGTCTAGTCAAATATTTAGATTTGAGCCTTAGAGCTGACACCATACTCCAGGCAGTCGATCTTTGTTTTAAATTAATATTCGTGCTGAACTGTGAGTACCCACCTCAGTGTACACACATCTGGCAAACTCTAGAACTGGTATGCTATGAGTTAAAGGTTTCGACAGACTTCCTCCTCTCTGCCGTGACTCTCGTTTCCACCTGTTCCCAGTTTCTAGAGTCTCACATCAAACCCCCCCCCTGCTGCTGCTCCTCCTGCTGATGGTGGCTCCAGTGATGAAAATTCATTTGTACAAGTGTTGATACAAAAATACGCCATTGTAGAGGGCGAATGTGTATGCTTTGTTGTGAGTGGCAAAACAGGTAGATTGATAACTTTCTTAAACTTAACTGGGGAAAACATTATACACGGTAACATTCTTGGTGATTCGGAACTGTTAACTTATGGTACTTGTACAAAAGCCTTTGCAGAAGAACACGGATTAGATTCTTACAATATACATCCCACCAATATCGAAATACTTGGTGACCTTCAAATAACAAATGCTCCTGCTTCAGTAATATTACCTTTCACATCAACTTCAGGGGGTATTGATTCACATTTGCCATCAACTTCAGGGGGTATTGAGTCACATTTGCCATCAACTTCAGGGGGTATTGATTCACATTTGCCATCAACTTCAGGGGGTATTGATTCACATTTGCCATCAACTTCAGGGGGTATTGAGTCACATTTGCCATCAACTTCAGGGGGTATTGATTCACATTTGCCATCAACTTCAGGGGGTATTGATTCACATTTGCCATCAACTTCAGGGGGTATTGAGTCACATTTGCCATCAACTTCAGGGGGTATTGATTCACATTTGCCATCAACTTCAGGGGGTATTGAGTCACATTTGCCATCAACTTCAGGGGGTATTGAGTCACATTTGCCATCAACTTCAGGGGGTATTGATTCACATTTGCCATCAACTTCAGGGGGTATTGAGTCACATTTGCCATCAACTTCAGGGGGTATTGATTCACATTTGCTATTCACTTCAAGTTCAAAATCAATTTTTGACCCATCTGAGGAGGTACATCTACCATCAGCAACAGCAGTTCCTCCTGAGGCAAGCCCTGCTCTTTCAGGTGTATCTGAACCACCTCCCCTTCTGTCTCCTACATGGCCAACAACTCCCGTTAAGGAAGTTGGATTCCACAAAGACAGTAGGACCCCGACAAGAGTGACCCCATCTAAGCTAACCACTGCTACAGCCACTCCAGAGTCTGATACCAGCACTCTGCCCGTTTCCCCTCCCCCCCATTCCAGCAGCTCCCCTGCCTCATCCAGCGAACTGGGCAGTACTCCACGGTCCTTACAGGATTTGGTCGAACGCTAGAAAGTTGCAGTACGTAGCAGTAAGAGTAAAAAACAGCTGACGTACCCACCACGTCCTCATCACTGATTGCTTTACAACGTGTCTACACTGAGGTGGTGCTACTTAGTTACCATTAATTTGTGCATCAACAGTTGCTTGATGACCGTTCTGAATAATATCTAAATAACATTCTATAATAATATATACTCTAAATAAAATTGTGTTGAAGTGTACCATATTTCATTGGGTATATACATCACTGTTCCAACATGAGTGGTACAGAACATTACAAATGTCACTACTGTCCCTTAACATTCAGAGAAGTCAACCGTTTGATTGAGCATGTTATGAACCAATGTCTTAGTAGTGGAGAGAAACACAAAGAAAAGAGAGTTTTGCACTGCGGTATGTGTGGGTACAATACCTCCCTCCCCTGGAGACTGAAGGAACATCTTGTTAGGGTTCACCCTCCACGTCCTCAGTCGCATATGCATGACGATGGTTGTGATGTTTTGTGTCAAGCAGCTATGTCTCGTTCCTCCTCCTCCTCCTCCTGCGATGATGATGGTGAGTTAATGAGGGTCGACGAGGGGCAGCGGCGGCCGCCTCTCGTCGTCAGGTCAAACAATGATATTGCCGCACTGCTTTCTAGGGAGTTAGCTGAAATTACTGCTGACGCCTTAGAGGATACTGGTACGACAGAGAAGATTGTACAGTTTTTCATGCACCGCTTCAATCATTATCATCAGGTTTTTCACTCTTTGGGTCTCAGAAATGTATACAATCGCTACGCTAGCACGACCATGCCGACCTGTTGTGAAACGACGTTGACGTCGTTTGTCGACGACATCAAATCCATTATGGACAGCTCTGTGAAACCCATGCGCACGATCCACTCTCGCTTGAACTACTTCTCTCAGCTAGGGACGTTCATCAAACCTGTGTCAGTATTTGTGAGTAAAGAACTTAGTGGAGCAGGAGAAGTAGCTGCACTTACTGACAGAGACATTCACTTGGGTTACGGCGACTCAGATCAATTCGTTCAGTTCATTCCGATGAGGGTGGTTCTTAAAAAGCTCTTTGAAATCCCAGGTTTTTTTCAGGAGGTGGTGGAATGGGGGCAGGCTTGCTCTGAGACAATGGAGGTGACGTGTTTTTCAGAAAGTAGGGTGTGGTTGTCACATGCTCGTCAACGTCAGCACGCTGCAGACGGCTCTTATTTTTTCCCTCTCCACCTTTATTACGACGATTTTGAAGCTGGTAATGCACTTGGTAGCCACTCAGGCATTCATAAGTTAGGTGGTGTTTACTACTCCCTTCCGTTCGCCCCTCCACGTTTGGCGTCCAAGCTCCGGTTCATCATGTTGGCAGCTGTTTTCAAATCTCGGCTACGTTCTGTTCATGGGAACAAAGCAGTCTTCACTCCTGTCATAGATGAACTCAAGTTCCTGTACGAACAGGGCATCAACGTGTCTGTCGGGAGCAGGGGATCTGTAATTGTCAAGTTTGCTGTTGGGTGCCTGGTCGGTGATAACCTGGGGCTGAATTCTATGCTGGGGTTCACTAGTAGCTTCAATGCAAGTAGGTGTTGTAGGATATGTCGCATCCGTAAAGAGGATTACAACACAACTTTGAGGGAAGACCCCGACCTGTTGCGGACTAGTGACAATTTCAAAGCCGATTACTCTGCTAATACTCCTTCGCTAACCGGTGTTGTAGAGCCTTGTGTCTGGGAAGAGCTGGGTTACTTTAGGATCGAAAACAACTGTTCAGTCGACTTTATGCATGACATGTTCGAAGGCGTAGCACGCTATGTCATGTTAGTCGTCCTCAAGGGTCTCATCTACAAAAACAAATGCTTCACTCTTCCTCAGCTCAACGATCGTATCAGAAACTTGTCGTACGGTCCAGATTATTCCTCTAGACCCATGCCCATCTCTCCCGCCCCCAGCAACAATTTCACCATGAGGATGTCTGCCTCAGAAATGCGAACATTCCTCGCTTACTTTGGTCTCATGGTGGGTCACTGGGTAGAAGTAGGTGATTACGACCCTCATTTCACTGACGATGAATTTGCTGACGACGACGACGACGAGGAGGAGGAGGAGGAGGAGGAGGAGGAGGAGGATAATGATGGTGGGGAGAGAGATGAGGTCCCTAATAAACGTTCTAGAAGGAGTAGAGTTTCCACTAAAAAAAAAGCAACCACCACTCGTGGTAAGAGGAGCGCGAGGAACCCTCCTAAAAAAAGGCGTGAGCATGGAGGGAGAGGGGCACGAGTTGCCTCAGATGCTGAAGAGTATTACAAATTGTACTTGCTAATGAACGAAGTGATCAAATTGATTAGCCAAGATTCTGTTAGTAACATGAAATCACTGTACCTTGCCGATGTGATCGAACTGTTTCTTAAAACTTTCGTACATTTGTCATTCAAACTCTCTCATCTCCCTCAATCTGAAGGCGGTGAGCCTAAAGTTCCGCCGGCGTTGCAGCCAAAATTCCATTTTCTAACCCATTACCCATCAATGATGATGAAGCATGGACCCTTGTCAGCTCTCTCCAGCTTCAGGTTCGAATCAAAAAACAAACAATTGAAAACTGGATTGAGGAATTCTTTTAACAATATTAATACTCCATTTTCAGCCGCTAAGAAAGAACAGTACCACCTTAACTATCTTTTCTTCCACAACTCCCTTCCCAATCGACTAGACGAGCCTGGGAAATTATCTATCATTACTGATCAATCAGAACTGTTGGAGGTTAGCACATCCCTCCAAATTGACCCTGCTGAAATTCGATGTATCAAATTCGTTACCACTTACGATGGTGTTAAATTCAATCCAGACTATATGGTATGCTTCGATTTAGACGATAGAGGGCTTCCACAATTTTACCAGATCTTAACCATGTACTTAGACCTTAGAACATACGAGACCTACGTAAAAGGGCTCAACTATGTGACTCACATGTTTTCAACTCATTTCCAAGCTTATGAAGTCGAATCCCTTGGTTTTCATTCATTTTACAAACTGTCAAACCGCCGATATACTTTCCCAAATACGTTAGTTAAGGCTCTAGACTACAATCACTACGTATTAATGCGGAACAGCCTGTAATTAAACATGAACATAGACAACTGTTAAACTGTTTATTTTGTTGTTGTACTTAGTTAAGAAACAAATTGCTAAACAATCTGCGTACGAAAACAAATTATTTATTGCCGTTTTTTATTGTGAATTTGAACTTTATGACTTTTATGAATAAATTGATGACCTAAACACTTGTGTTAACTCTTCTTTGCCCAAGCTGTGTTCACCTTTAGAAATAAGAATTACTTATTCACATTTCTATACATTTATAACTTTCATTTCTTTGTTCAACTGTTTGATCAACACTTTGATTTCAATGAGTATTTCAATTTCATGAGTATATGTTTCACGCAGGTTCCTCACCAGGCTTCGAAATCCTCATTCTCCCTACTCCGTAGGATTCCTCCTAATCCCAATCCATCGCTACCCTTTTGCATCTCCATACGCTCTACTAATAATTACCTGATTGGTAGAGCCATTGGAGAATGCAAACGGTTAGGGTGGAAACGGGCTCATTAGGAATCCAATCGGGTAGTGAGAAGTAGGCTCGATAGAATCCTATCGGGTTCTACGAGTGGACGCTCGATAGAATCCTATCGGGTTCTACGAGTGGACGCTCGATAGAATCCTATCGGGTTCTACGAGTGGACGCTCGATAGAATCCTATCGGGTTCTACGAGTGGACGCTCGATAGAATCCTATCGGGTTCTACGAGTGGATGCTCGATAGAATCCTATCGGGTTCTACGAGTGGACGCTCGATAGAATCCTATCGGGTTCTACGAGTGGACGCTCGATAGAATCCTATCGGGTTCTACGAGTGGACGCTCGATAGAATCCTATCGGGTTCTACGAGTGGACGCTCGATAGAATCCTATCGGGTTCTACGAGTGGACGCTCGATAGAATACTATCGGGCGTCTACTCGTAGAACCCGCTAGGATTCTATCGGGCGTCCATTCGTAGAACCCGATAGATCCCAAGCGGGCGTCTACTCGTAGAACCCGCTAGGATTCTATCGGGCGTCCATTCGTAGAACCCGATAGATCCCAAGCGGGTGTTAGGTGGTAGACCCGATAGCAATCAAACGGGTGTTAGGTGGTAGACCCGATAGCAATCAAACGGGTGTTAGGTGGTAGACCCGATAGCAATCAAACGGGTGTTAGGTGGTAGACCCGATAGCAATCGAACGGGTGTTAGGTGGTAGACCCGATAGCAATCGAACGGGTGTTAGGTGGTAGACCCGATAGCAATCAAACGGGTGTTAGGTGGTAGACCCGATAGCAATCAAACGGGTGTTAGGTGGTAGACCCGATTGCAATCAAACGGGTGTTAGGTGGTAGACCCGATTGCAATCAAACGGGTGTTAGGTGGTAGACCCGATTGCAATCAAACGGGTGTTAGGTGGTAGACCCGATAGCAATCAGACGGGTGTTAGGTGGTAGACCCGATAGCAATCAGACGGGTGTTAGGTGGTAGACCCGATTGCAATCAAACGGGTGTTAGGTGGTAGACCCGTTAGGAACAGCATGGACGTGCAAGGATTACCCGATTGTTTTCAATTTTTTGCCCGATTGGAAACCAAACGGGTGTTTCTTTACAGCACGTTCGGCTGCTATCGGGTATCCCAGCACGTACGTGCTGTGATTACCCGATAGGGTCTTATCAGTAGATTCCTATCGGGCATTTCCTGCACAAATTACCCGATAGGAGCTGCACTAAAAACCCGTTTGCAGGGATGATCTTGTGGGTACCCGATAGAAATGTTTCTTAACGGGTCTTTTTTCCATTCCTATCGGGTACGCCTAGTCCCTAGCGGGTTTTTTTCAAAGTTTTCACCGGCCTGCGAGCACCACGAGGTGGTAAAACATTGCGTTTTTTCTCTCGGTGTAGATATCTAAAATCCGATTTCACCATCGTGTTCAGCGTGCAAAAACCTTTAAAATGAGGGGTCACTTGTTAGAAAATAACATTTTGGGGATTTTTGGGTAATTTTTGCGCACTTTAAATGCGCCAAAACCCTCCTTAGAGTAGGCCAATTTCGCCCATCTTCGAACTTAGCCTTTCGATTGCCAAGATAGATTTTTTGTGCAAATTTGAGCTGTTTATCTCAATTCTATCGAGAGTTATCGTCTGGAGTGACACATATATATATAAATATATATATACATATAAAAAAGTGTTAAATTTCAGGAATCGTTTTAGAATGGTCTGAAACGGATTTCTATGAAGAAAATTTCCAAAAATTTATATTATTTAAATTTCGAAGCCATTGCAATAGCTTCATTTTCTTTGAAAATTCGCTAAAAGATAATTAATTAATAGTTATGTAAATCAAACAGCGTGATAAAGGAGTTAAGGGTTGGACGATATAACGGAATCCTGTGTTCCGTACATCAAACAATCTGTTTATCATGTATTCTAGGATGTAGTAGATATTATAAGGCAAAGTGGTTTTAGTACCTACAGGTACTCATGAAGGCTTCGAATGCTTGGCTTAGAAGAAGATATTTCCGTCCATACCCCATTCCTAAGACCACTGACTACAACTTGCCTGCATTCGTCCACGAACACAATATGATTGAGGTTTCATACATTTGAATGTATGACTAACAATTTTTCGTGACTGGTTTGGGTCCATGCAAGGCCCTTTTGCTTGAAATCACCATAATAACTGTGACGATAGCCTTTGGAACTCCGGGGCCCAAAGGACCAGTTTCTTGGCCAGACACTCCTGAAACCTCCCAAGGCCTCTTTCAGTTGCTCTGAAGCCTTTAACGGTGAGTCATTTGAATTATCATTCTAATCATCACCTGTCCCTTACCCTTTAGGTTCTCATATTCCGATTCTTTATAATCCAAACTTTATAGGGACAATACAAGCTTCCTGGTTTAAATCTCATGTAGGTATTTGTTCTCATTCCTCAAACCTAATAACCATAAGATCAGCAGGAAATTCATAAATAATTCTAATAAATTTTGGTGAGATCTCTGGGACAGTTAGTTACTTGAGTTAGAAACAGGGGCGTTCTGTCCATAAGGCCACTGGCCCGGCACCCAAAAAGACTAAAAATACCAACCATCGTTCATTTCCCTCCGTACACTGTACCTAGCATTCTTCACAAAGTTCAACAGCGACTCTGGTAGAGGATCCATGGTGGTTCCTTCTTGTGAGCTCCATAGACCAAGCATGTTATCGGAATAAAGCGACCGTAATCGATGTCCTGCAATCGAAATCGAAACCTAGGCCCCTGAAACTGGCAGGTAGGTCCTGGGACCTAGTGTTCCGTGGCAACTGAGGAAAGTGGCCCGTCCGCGCATGCTCATTCGAGTAAAAGTTCGCCATGCCCACTTTGGGCCTTGTTCCCAAAACCTGATTTCCACCCCAAAATCGTTCCTTTTCACAATCGATTCGATCCATTCAATTCAATTTGTCATCTCGATACAAGATGCTTCTTCTTCCGATTTGTTTTTGTTGTCTCTGAATCACATTTGCTTTCTCTGTCTGTCAGTTTCCAATTTTTTTGCGTCAAATTTTGTGCGTTTTGCGTTCGGTCCGGTTCCGATGTCAGATTTGTATTTGTCCTGTTTGCTGTTTGTGAACTTGTGGTTTGTGGATTGATCGGCGTCAACTCACAGATAGCTACGTAGCTTCTACTCAATAGCTTCACCATTCAAGTAAGTACTTACTGGTCGACGGGTCATTGTTTTGTTGTATTTTAGTTTACTATATTTGTAACACATGAATTCGGTGGCTAATTTACTGTAGAAATTGTCGACGTTTTTATACCGCGATAGAGTGTTGATTAAAAGAGATAAGCCTTGCTGAATTTCACGCTATCAGTAAATAAGAGAAGGGTGTTTATTGTTCCTTCGAGGTATTTTGTAGACAAATCTGTTGGTTTTGTGTTCTGGTTTGGAGCCCCGTTTTCAGACCCCACGCACCGCTACTGGTTAGAAAGTCTCGTATTTAGTTTTGGCTTTTTTTCTTACTGCGAAGTTTCTTACGTCCCACAATCTTACACTATTTATGTACATAATTACTACAGTTTGTTGATGAATGATCAAAAATGACTGTGTTGTATCGGTGTTAAAATGATTGGAGTGTGTTCATTGGAACAGCATACAATAATTCTTTCATAGTATACACACCTGCATCACGATTCAATCGTGAGATAGTTGGAATTTGGTGCGATCTCCTGGTGTAGCGGAGATCGTCCCCCAAGTTCGGTATTTGGCGCTGTCTGACGACAAAAGTACCGTTCGCGTTCTTAGGGTTGTTTCTTGATACAATTCCGATCGTGTCTTCGGCCAGTTCGCGGAGTTCCGGTTTTCTCAAGACTTGCCAGAGAGAGAAGACGCAAGCCAGACAGTAGAACAGGAACACTGCCAAACAACATGATTCATTAGGCGAAGAGTTGCCGACTGCACTCTACACTACGGCACAAACGGCATTATAGGCTGTTCAAGAAACACCCTAACCCGTCGGATTTTGACGAACATTGTACCTAAGGGACCAAACCATCAGTATCCCAAATTGACAATAATTTGGCACTTGTGAGAAGCAGCATCAGTGGCGTAGCCATGGGTGGGGGGGGGGGGGGGGTTAGGGGGTCATAACCCCCCCATTGGCTCGAAAACATTATCACAAATTGAAATCAAATCTTTATCACAAATTGAAATTAAATCTTCATGAATGATATCAATCACAACAGTAACAAACAGTTAAATAATATTAGGTACTGTCGTGGTATCCTCCCAGAACCACTCCCTGTAAAATTAAGATCTCGCCAATAAACACAGAAGTGGGGACGGAAGACGCAGGAGAACCGAGGAACCTAGTGGGGGATCCCCACCATCCTCCACCAGCTGGAGGATGGAGGGAGATGGCCCTCAGGGCTATAAATACTCGCCTCCTTCGCCTTTCCAACCATTCTGTGCTCTCCTCTAGTCGCTGACTACTCTCTCTAACCTCACTCCTCATCTCTGTCCTAACCTAAAAGATCCTGGGCATGGTGACATCCTCTTTGTTGGAACCAAACCAGGCAAGCATGTCCTAAAAGATCCCAGGCATGGTGACAGCCTCTGTGTTGGAACCAAACTGGGCACGCATCCACAAAAGATCCCAGGCATGGTGACATCCTCTGTGCTGGAACCAAACTGGGCATTACCTGCCCTAGTGCCTCTAGTAGTGAATGTGCGCAAACTATACATTCACTACAAGTACGTTTATTTAATTACAAACTTCAGAAATATATGAATGTGTATATGAATATGAAAAATATTTCTGTCATCAAAACAGTCCATCTTTCTGTCGTGAATCACCATCTCACACAATGTCAGGTGAATTAATACCTATATATTTTAGCCCTTTTTACCTACCTTTATACCAATTTTTCACATCCCCCCCCCCCCACCCACCAAATTTGACATCTATTCTGTATGTAAAACAAAGAATGGTATTTTTCTGTCTTTATTAATCCTTCTATATCACTTGCAGTGATTTTATATCGCAACTTTAGTCGTTTTTATCAAGTTTTTACCCTAAAAACCAACTAGACCCCCTTCGAACTTTTGAAAATAGCTCATCTTCCAACTCTTTGGCAACAAGAACGTTTTGGCGAAATTAGGAATTTCTATCACGTATCCAAGGTCAGATATCGCCTGGAGTGACACATAAACAAAATAATATGAGTAGGTACCTATTTTATTTATTTTATTTTATTTGACTGACACGGGCAAAGCCCAAATTACAAGGTAAAAAAAACCACAGTCATGGAGCATGGCTATAAGGGCGAATTTTCGAAGAATTGAGACAAATTTTTTGTTCCATTTTTTGCCGAGTAACACCTCGGTTTGTAGATTTTCCAACGCTGAACACGATGGTGAAGTCATAATTGAGATATCCCATTCCGTTATCAGATTAGAGCAGACGAACCAGGAAGAACATCTCAAGAAATAACCACGTTCCTTCATCTTCAAAGTGCTCCAGTTTGAGAACGGAATGAGATATCGCAATTCTGATTTCACCATCGTGTTCAGCGTACAAAAACATTTAAAATGAGGTGTCACTTGTCAGACTTTTTCATTTTGGGAATTTATGGGTAATTTTTCCCCCCTAAAACTCCCCAAAACTCCCCCTTAGCGTGACCCGATTCTGCCCATCTCCGAACTTAGCCTGTCGATTGCCAAGAGAGATTTTTCGTGCAAATTTGAACTTTGTATCTCAATTCTTTCGAGAGTTATCGTCTGGAATGACACATACATATATATATATACATATAATTTTTGGTGTCTTTCGGCAGTGAATTCAGGATGGTCTGAAACGGATTTTTGTATAAAAATCTTTCGGAAATTCGAGTTTTAAAAATTTTGGACCAAGAACAATAGCTTCCTTTTCTTCGAAAATTCGCTAAAAGGAGAAAAATATAACATGATGTAAAGGAGAAATTTATAATAAACTCAGGTAAGTACCTACTTGATTAAGGAAAGACAGAAACTAAAATGAAACTAATGGTGAGAATAAATAGCCAAAGGAAGAGACATACTTAAAATAATTTATACACAATAATGCTTATTGAAGGTAACTTATTTAAATCAATTGAATAAAACTACATGCATGCCTTGATCCGATTTACAGACCAGCTGAAAAGATCTAGCTCTGGATTTAGATTCAGAAGGGAGTTAACTAGGTGGGGGAGGCGGGAAAGTGGGCTGTCGTATAGATAGTTTGTCGGGTTGAAGGGAGCGTGGAAAAGGGGTGATGAGCGAGTGATGTGCTGCAGTGCTGAAAAACCTACCATTGAGAGAAGGGAGGGAAAGTCAAATCCACCTTTAACAAGCTTGACAAAAAAAAAGAAACATCGGCCACTCTCCTACGACGCTCAAGCGAATGCAGGTTGCACACCCCACGAATGGCCTCGTAATTCACCTCGTCTGACCTTATATGAAGCTTAAACGCCACATACCTGAGAAACTTATTTTGTAGTCTCTCAAGTTGGGCCACATGGGCCATGTAATGAGGAGACCTCACCACCGAGGCGTACTCGAGAACCGGGGGAACTAATGCTTTGTAAAGCTGCACAACAGCCGGTACACTGGTGAATTCACGTGTATGGCGCTTCAAGTGAGGGGAATATACGTACAAATTGTGTTAAAATCTAGGGATGAACTCAGGTAGCTCTGGAACGGATTTGCCTATAAAAATTTTCAAAAACGCTGAAAATCCCTGCACAACGGTTTATTATTTTGTGCAGAAAACCCTTCTGTTACAGATCACAGCTCTCTGTATAGATAACCCGTCTATATAATATGTACTATTCTATACATATTATGTAGATCGCAGACCCTCCGTAGGTTAGTACCTAACCCCGTACTCGTTACCAGTTACCTACCTGAATCACGAGTTAAATGTTGCTAAAATAATTCTGTGATGACAAACAGTAATTAAAATGGCAAAAAGAAACGCAAATAATGAAGTTCTGAAGGAAAATTGTTGATGTGGAGTGAAATAGAGGCCCCTTCTGCGTAGATCACTGTTTTCTGTGGTCAGTACCTACCCTCGTGGTCAAGTATAATGAACCATTGTGTAATAACTTGCCCATCAATAATATTTCAACGGTTGGTCAAGTTGCAAAAGTACTGATCAACAAAATCCAGCCCTTTCTTGGTAGATGAACCGTTGTCTAATAATTCACCGTTCTGTAATAATTTACCGTTGTGTAATAATTTGCCGTTGTGTAATAATTTACCGTTGTGTAATAATTTGCCGTTGTGTAATAATTTACCACTGTGTAATAATTTACCCATCAATAATACTAAGAAAAATTTAATAACGTAAAATAAAACCGTACACTTCTATCAAAAGTTTTCGAGCTACGGCGTTCTGAAAATTTCAACCCCTATTTTAAACCCCTTAGAGATGACTGACAGTAACGCCGAGCTTCGAGGACCAACTAGACCCCGAACGGAACCTATAACCCGAATTTCATCAATTTTTTTTTCATGGCAACTAAGAATAGTGGCCATTACGGCGTACGGCGGACAGACAGAAATTTTTTAATTGCATTTTCGGGTTCTACATACCTTGAAATGTAAGCCATCAAAATTTGAGGGGGGGGTTAGCATTTTTTTTTCTTGCTCGATTCCAATGGTTCATTTACCTATTGAAAATAATAAACGAAAATTCATGTTCTAAAAATTTTGGACCCATTGCAATAGCCTCATTTTCTTCGAAAATTCGCTAGCATTGTTGCCAAATAGATATGTTTTATTTTACAGTTAACTTACCTAATTACCTGTAACATTTAGTGCTTTATTAAATTTACATCCAGCTTTGTAAATTCAAACCTTATAAGCGAATGTTCAAAGAAAATGAAGCTATTGCAATGGGTCCAACATTTTCAGAACATGAATGTTTGACATTTTCTTATAGGGAAATCCCTGTCAGAGCATTTCATCCCTAGATGGTAACAGACATTTACACGTATATATTTTTATATGTCACTCCAGACGATATATGTCCTAGGGTACATGATAAAAATTCCAAATTTCGCCAAAACGTTCGTATTACCAAACAAAGGGTAAGTTCGAAGATGAGCAATTTTCAACAAATCTAAGGGGTCAGATTTGAGTTTTACGGGACAAAAGTCGGTAAAAGCGGCCAAAATTGCGAACAATTGATAGGAAATCACTGAATGTGCTTTAGAAGGGTGAGTAAAGACAGAAAAATACCGTTTTATTGCTTTTCATACAAAATAGGGGTCAAATTTCGATTTTTGGGAGGTCAAAAATTGGTGTTGAGGGCTAAAATCAATATTAATTCACCTGACGTTGTGTGGGATGGTGAATCACGACGGACGGATTATTTCTATTATGAAAATACTTTTCTGAAACACAAGTGGGTCAAATTTGACTTTATCACAGAAAAATCTCGCTATATCATCTTCTTACGCAACAGCACGAATATTTCTTTGAAAATTGGCTCTTAAAGCCATGCTGCATGACTGGAACTTTTTCTATTTCCGATAACCCCCCCCCCCATTCAACAATCCTGGCTACGTCACTGAGCAGCACCTAGCATGAAATCATCATATGGAGGAAGATAATTATTTCCAAGAGTATCGTCAAGCTAATCAGATAATAAATATATGGTTCCAATACTCCAACACATTATTTTCAATGATATTGAACACTGGTAACTGGTAACTCTTTGTGCAGGTTAGGTGCCTAACTGGTCGTTGAGTATGACTGTCGAGCACCTACTACGAGTATACTCAATGTTTGTAATGTTAGGATAACTGCGGCCACTCCATTATCACGAGAGGGCTGGTGAGTGTAATTCGGTGGGAGGCCGCCCAGAGTGTAGCACCTACCTGACACCTCGTCTGGTGTAGCAGTGGTTACAAAACAGAATCACACAGATTTCCTTACCATTTAAGAAAGTACTTAAATCATAAAAGTGTCAGCTGGATTCGCCATGTCCATGTCGATCGAGTACTCCACAATTTTTGACATCAAGTAGCTTAGATTGCGTGAGTAAAACAAATTGTCGAGTAATATGCTTCACTAATGTCCACCCAGAATGGTTTAAAAATAATGTATATTTTTTCTCATTGATTTCAATAATAAACCATTGAAATCGAGCATGGGAAAAAAATTTAACCCCCCCCCCCCCCCCCCCCACGAAATTTCATGGTTATGGAAATTTTCAAATTTTCAAGTTACGAGGAATCCGAAAATGGAACAAAAACGCTGCAAATTATTACACAACGGTTTATTATTTAGCTGTATATATGCCCCTTCTGCATAGGTCACTGTTTTCTGTGTTCAATACCTACCGGCAATTAAAGTTTCAATAATTCAATAATTAATTAATTTGTTGTTATGCATGAAGCATAAGTAAAAATTATAAACCGTTGTGGAAAATATTTTGTATAGAATACCCTTCTGTTACAGATCACAGCTCTATGTATAGATAACCCGTCTATATAATATGATATGTACTATTCTACACATATTATGTAGATCGCAGACCCTCCGTAGGTTAGTACCTAACCCCGTACTCGTTACTAGGTACCTACCTAAATCACGAGTTAAATGTTGCTAAAATAATTCTGCCGATGACAAACAGTACCTAACAAAAAGAAACACACATAATGAAGTTCTGAAAAGAAATTGTTGATGAGGAGTGAAAAAAGTTGCAAAAGTACCTACCAACAAACTCCAGCCCCTTCTACGTAGATGGTATAATGAACCGTTGTGTAATAATTTACCGTTGAGTAATGATTTACCGTAGTAATAATTTACCCATCAATAATACTTCAACGTTTGTTCAAGTTTCACTACCTACCAACAAACTCCAATAGAGCCATCATTTTTCAAATTAAATAATATCACAGAACAACCAACTCGACTTCATACTCCGGGAATATAATCAGGTGATCCCTACTAATGATTGGCCGTATTCACAAATTCCTATTGTGGGCGCGTCTCTGGTTACGAGATTTGGTTTGGATTGTATACAATTTCATTCACACTGGAGTCGAAAATGCCTGTCGGTGCATACTTCGGGGCCTTACTGTGAACGAACGGCTGGACGTACGATGCTCCGGATGGTCTTAAAAAACTCGCAAGTTCAAGAACTATTTAAAACCGTAAAAATATTTACGTAAAAAAATGGTATAGGCGTTTTGAAAATTTCAACCCCTATTTTGAACCCCTTACAGATGACTCACAGTAACGTCGAGCTTCGAGGACCAACTAGACCCCGAACGGAACCTATAACCCGAATTTCATCAATTTTTTTTTCATGGTAACTAAGAAAAGTGGCCCGTACGGCGTACGGCGTACGGCGGACAGACAGAAATATTTTTATTGCAGTTTTGGGTTCTACATACCTTGAAACGTAAACCATCAAATTTTGAGGGGGGGTAAGAATTTTTTTTTTCATGCTCGATTCCAATGGTTCATTATTGAAAATAATAAACCAAAATGTATCAATATAGCGAGCGCTCTTCTGCGTAGATCACTGTTTTCTGTGGTCAGTACCTGCCCTCCAGCTCCACCAAGGAAATCCCTAAATCGAGTACTGGAGCCATTGAAGTTTCCATTGCTGAAGCCATTGGAGTACGGCCCGGGAATTGAAGTTTCATAAAAATGCGCGGGATTCAATAATTCAATAATTAATTAATTGTTATTCTTGAAGCATAAGGAAAATAGTAAGCCGTTGTGTAAGAAACCGTTGTGTAATAATTTAGCTGTATGAATTCATGAAGCATAACGTTTGTTGCAAAAGTACCTATCAACAAAATCCTAAAGATCAATCATTTTTCAAATGGAATAATATCGCAGAACAACCAGCTCGACTTCATACAGCCATCCTTGATCATAATCAGGTGCTCCCTAGTGATGATATCTGGGCCGGATTCATGCCGTTTGATTCACGATCATGTTGACGAAGCTCTTCGATGCAAACGAACGGCTCGTCGTACAATGCTTCGGGTGATCTCAAAAAGTTCTTTAGTTCAAGATCAATTTAAAAAACCAGTCATGCAGCATGACTTAATGAGCGAATTTTCAAAGAAATATTCGAATTAATGGCTATGGTTTTGAATAAAGGAAAACTTCTTCCTCCTACTGTTAGTACCTAAATTGAATAATTTGAAATAGATTTTTTCTTTCGTCTTCCTTCTAGTAATACGTGGGCCGGTACTTGTCTATCTATGAAGGTATCATAACAATTATATGTCAAATGGGAAATTCAAGGAGTTGTACTAATCGTTTGCCTCCCCCTTTTTTGCTTCGAACTCTCGTCTTCAATTAATACTTCTCACATTTTTCAATCTGACCACTCTAAGGGGGTGGGGGGGGGGGGGGTAAGAGTTTAAAGATTATCCTAGTTTTGGGTAATTTTTGCGCACTTTAAATGCTCTAATTTAAGAACGGATTTAGATATCTAAAATCCGATTTCACCATCGTGTTCAGCGTGCAAAAACCTTTAAAATGAGGGGTCACTTGTTAGAAAATAACATTTTGGGGATTTTTGGGTAATTTTTGCGCACTTTAAATGCTCTAATTTGAGAACGGATCAAGATATCTAAAATCCGATTCCACCATCGTGTTCAGCGTGCAAAAACCTTTAAAATGAGGGGTCACTTGTTGGAAAATAACATTTTGGGGATTTTTGGGTAATTTTTGCGCACTTTAAATGCGCCAAAACCCTTCTTAGAGTAGGCCAATTTCGCCCATCTTCGAACTTAGCCTTTCGATTGCCAAGATAGATTTTTTGTGCAAATTTGAGCTGTTTATCTCAATTCTATCGAGAGTTATCGTCTGGAGTGACACATATATATATATAAATATATATATACATATAAAAAAGTGTTAAATTTCAGGAATCGTTTTAGAATGGTCTGAAACGGATTTCTATGAAGAAAATTTCCAAAAATTTATATTATTTAAATTTCGAAGCCATTGCAATAGCTTCATTTTCTTTGAAAATTCGCTAAAACGTAAAAAACCATACCCTTCTACTGAAAATTTTCGAGCTACGGCGTGCTGAAATTTGCAACCCCTATTTTTCACCCCTTAGAGATGACTAACAGTAACGCCGAGCATCACGGACCAACTAGACCCCCTAAAAACCACATTTCATTAATTTTGGTGCCACCCAAATTATGAGAAAATTTTGGAGTATGTCGAGGGCCCGACAAAGGTTCAGCGAACATCAAAATTTCGCTTCGTTACAGGAGATGGTGGCAGTGGAAAAATGCACATTATGCACCTGTTATGTAACTGTATAGTTACAGAGCTTATACTTCGACTCTGAGGGCTTTTGTCGCCCGTGCGTGTGTGTGTGTCTGCGTGGTGGTAAGTAGTTAGGCGGCAAAGAACAGACCTACTTATTTAGGGTCTTACGGTAATAGGAATTCAGTGATCCACGCATAAGGGGTAACTATACAGGAAACTAACTGACCGTTGTGTAATAATTGCATGATCCTATAAGAAACAAGCCCCAAAACCAAGATGAGTTGAAAATTGAGAGGGTAAGCACGAATGCATAAACGAAATACGGTGCAAAGGGGATTTTTCGAATGTTTGTTAAGATCTGTTACTTCTGTCGTTCAACAAAGTTTCGGTATAAGAATCATGAAGGAATCGCAGTTCTCAATAGACACATTTATCATTCAACTTTGAATATTCTTTCTTATAGTAGGAAAACAGCTCACTGAGCAGGAAAGTGCCGAAAAGTGTTGCGCCAATAAGTAGTCCAAGGTCTTGGGAATTGTCCTTGACGAGCATCATACCAATGACATGGACGCCGATGAACGAAATGTATAAGAAGAACGTCAGTACAATAAACGGCAGCAGGAACAATTCCTTGCACTGAAATCAAAACGGCAGAATTAGTGAAATAGACGGAATACTGAGAGTTTGGTGTGCACCTACCTGATGTTTGAATGATTTTGTATTGATGACTTCCAATCTAAATGTTATAATAGCAATACTTTAGTGGTATATTTATATTATAGGGCCTGAGAGGTGCATGGTAAAAAACCACAGTCATGCAGCATGGCTATAAGAGCGAATTTTCGAAGAAATAACCATGTTCCTTAATCTTCAAAGTGCTCCAGTTTGAGAACGGAATGAGATATCGCAATTCTGATTTCACCATCGTGTTCAGCGTACAAAAACCTTTAAAATGAGGGGTCACTTGTAAGAAAATAACATTTTGGGGATTTTTGGGTAATTTTTGCGCACTTTAAATGCTCTAATTTGAGGACGGATCAAGATATCTAAAATCCGATTTCACCATCGTGTTCAGCGTGCAAAAACCTTTAAAATGAGGGGTCACTTGTTGGAAAATAACATTTTGGGGATTTTTGGGTAATTTTTGCGCACTTTAAATGCGCCAAAACCCTCCTTAGAGTAGGCCAATTTCGCCCATCTTCGAACTTAGCCTTTCGATTGCCAAGATAGATTTTTTGTGCAAATTTGAGCTGTTTATCTCAATTCTATCGAGAGTTATCGTCTGGAGTGACACATATATATATAAATATATATATACATATAAAAAAGTGTTAAATTTCAGGAATCGTTTTAGAATGGTCTGAAACGGATTTCTATGAAGAAAATTTCCAAAAATTTATATTATTCAAATTTCGAAGCCATTGCAATAGCTTCATTTTCTTTGAAAATTCGCTAAAACCACGATAAAAATTAACTAGTAACATAATAGGAAGGTACATGTTATGGACAGTTGTGGCTCGTAAAAAATAAATTACAAACTCGAAACTGAAGTTTGGGCCATTATGTTAAGAGGTACCACACATGTACATGATTTTTGCGTATGTTTCACGCAGAACCACGTGGTGATGTCCGTTTTGGTTTATTATTCTGCGAATAATACACCTATGTACCTATTCGCTCAGCAAAATTTTTTATAACACCCCCTCAAAATGTTTTCTTTTACTTTTCAAGGTGCGTAGATTCCAAAAATGCACTATTCACAGAATAATAAACCAAAATGTCCGTCCGCCGTACGTCGCGTACCATCCATATCTACTTCATTTTCGGTCTAAAAAATTCGTTCTTTCGCACACAGGCTCCATTTGGGCCCTAGTTGTGTCCCGAAACTTTGCAGGCCGATCGGAATTAACCCAAGGTGTTATGTGTGAAAATGGGTGTAAAATAGGGTGTTTTGGAGTGTTAGTAACATGAGCTTGTGAGGCATCGTTTCCCATGTTTTTTAGGGTGAGGAAACCGAGTATGAAGTCGATTTCGACCAGAGTGGAAAACTGAGGTTCTAACGAAGTTTCAGCCTTAAATTTACGTTATATTTTGGTGTAAAGTCGCCGTTCTTCCTCACACAGTTTGGGTCCAAATTTTGGAACACATCTTTTAGCGAATTTTCAAAGAAAATGAAGCTATTGCAATGGCTTCGAAATTTAAATAATATAAATTTTTGGAAATTTTCTTCATAGAAATCCGTTTCAGACCATTCTAAAACGATTCCTGAAATTTAACACTTTTTTATATGTATATATATATTTATATATATATGTGTCACTCCAGACGATAACTCTCGATAGAATTGAGATAAACAGCTCAAATTTGCACAAAAAATCTATCTTGGCAATCGAAAGGCTAAGTTCGAAGATGGGCGAAATTGGCCTACTCTAAGGAGGGTTTTGGCGCATTTAAAGTGCGCAAAAATTACCCAAAAATCCCCAAAATGTTATTTTCCAACAAGTGACCCCTCATTTTAAAGGTTTTTGCACGCTGAACACGATGGTGGAATCGGATTTTAGATATCTTGATCCGTTCTCAAGTTAGAGCATTTAAAGTGCGCAAAAATTACCCAAAAATCCCCAAAATGTTATTTTCTAACAAGTGACCCCTCATTTTAAAGGTTTTTGTACGCTGAACACGATGGTGAAATCAGAATTGCGATATCTCATTCCGTTCTCAAACTGTTTAATTCCTACTTGTGCTCTGAAGCTCGGCAGCCCAATCGGAATACACCCAGGGGTGTTATGAGGGGAAATGGGTGTAAAAAGAAGGGGTTTTCGAAGTTTTAGTGAGGTTTTAGTGAACATGAGTTTCTGAGGTACCGTTTTCCATGTTTTTTTTTGGGACAAGAAGGCCGAATACGAAGTTTATTTTGACCAAAGAGTGAAGAATTGAGGTTGTAACAAAGGTTAAGCTCCCGAAATTCATTCTTTATGAGTCAAAAACCTGGGAAATCGTCTGAAATCACCATAAATTTGTATAATAACACTAGAATTAGTATTAGCAGGTGAATCAAGACAATTAAATAGCACCATCAATGATCGAAAATAATCTGTTTAAAAAAAAACAGGAGCCTAATTCGTGTATTTGCGAAACAATAAATGAATAGCAAACCCATGTGACAAGGACTTTGCAGCGTTTGTCAATAGGTGCGCTCTTATCCTACCGACATAACCGAGTGATAAGTCTGAATGAGTAATCAAGCTGAAATCATGAAAAAAAAAAATTATTATTTTTTCATCCCCTTAATAAAGGATTTATTTGGATGGGCCTTTTCAGTTATCCAAGTGCAAAGAACAAGGAGCCACTTGCACGTTTTATAATGTCCTTAGAAAAATTATGGCGCATATTTCCGAATGACCCACAGCTGGATGTGCTCTATTCATGTGGAAAACGGATTTTGCTACTTAAAATCAAACCACTCAATAACCTACAAGTTGAACAACAAACATTTCTAGTCGACGGACCAATTAACATCTGTCGTAGGTGAATGTCGAAAGCAAGGCCTGGAGATGAGTCTTGGTTGACTGTCATTTTGTAATTTCACAAAGGAGGACTGCCCTGATTGGAATATTGGTCGTTCTGAAAATCGAGAACATTTTGCATTGAAAAATTAATTGACAGTGGGTTGGTGGTGGAGTTGTCAGCGGTTATTGCCGCTCGATAAACTATCATGTTTCAGCGATATTTCACTCGATGATATCCGAGTCGGAGTGTGTTCGTGACAATTTTCCCTTATTGGAAAACATGGTATATGAAAGTCTAGACAAGACGCAAACCGCTTTGATGATTTACAATCCCGACGATCGTACGATATTAATACCAGTAGTTTGCGAATCCACTGGATCCCGGAGTGATTAGGTTGTGGGGTTTATGCATGAGAACAGAGATAATTTATCGTTAATGCATGCATGATGGATTGGCATTAATTGGAGGCCTCCAGCCTGGACATAGAAACAAGCGTGGACACCGCTCACTTTGGTTTCTTGATGTGAAGAACCCAAGCGTATGATCTACGTCAACATTGGGTGACCTGTAGTAATACCGCTCAATCTAAAAATAATACGAGCGTTTTGGTTTATTATTCTGTGAATAATACACCTATGTAATCGCTCAGCAAAAAAATTTTACAACCCCCCCTCAAACTTTTTTCTTTTCCGTTTCAAGGTGCGTAGATTCCAAAAATGCAATGTCCGTCCGCCGTACGCCGTCCGCCGTATCACGTGTACAGGCTTCATTTTCGGTCTAAAAAAGTCGTTCTTTCGCACACATGCTCCATTTGGGCCCTAGTTGTGTCCCGAAACTTTTCAGCCCGATCGGAATATACCCAGGGGTGTTGTGAGTGAAAATGTGTGTAAAAATAGGTACTTTTTGCGTTTTAGCAACATGTTGGTAACATGAGCTTTTGACGTATCGTTTTCCATGTTTTTGGGGACGAGAAGATCGCATATGAAGTCGATTTTGGCCAAGGAGTGGAAAATTGAGGTTGTACCAGATGTTCAGCTCCCAAAATTGATTTTGTATGAGTCAAAAACCTGCGAAATCGTCTAAAATCACCATCAGTTTGTAGAATAACACTAGGAAAAGTGTCAACACGTGGATCAAGACGATTAAATGGCACTACCAATGATCAAAGTTAATTTGAAAAAAAAAAAAAGATCGTACCTACCTACCTAATTTGTGTTTTGGGGGCCAAAATTGTTGGAAACCATTAAAAAGAGCTATTTCAATTATTTCACATGAAACAAACAATAAATGTACAATATATATCCAATGTTTTTAAAGGAGAACCCAGCCCAAGGCTTACGGTCTCCCCCCTGCTGCAAGCAGACAGGGAATAGCCTCGTAAGAGGCAACTGTAAACACAGTCAGTGTCCTTGGATATGCCCAAGTTCCTGTTACCTACAGGTGGAGGCGAGTGTTCTAGCTCACTCTACCAACTTAGCAGGTTGGTGCCCGAGTTATCGGTTACCCACATAAACTCACATGCCGGAGCCTACCCAATGAACTCATACCGTTCATGGGGGGGGCGCCTCCCCACCACATCTGGATCAATTCCAGTGCTTGGGTATCAACCACGACCACCACGAAGACAATAAATGTACAGCCAACATTTCTGTAGAATAATAAACCCCATGTGACAAGGACTTTGCAGCGTTTTTTGGTTTATTATTCTGTGAACCTATGTATTCGCTGAGCTAAAAATTTGTATAACACTCCCTCAAAATTTTTTCTTTTACGTTTCAAGGTCCGTAGATTCCAAAAATGTCGTCCGCCGTCCGCCGTATCACGCATAACGGCTTCATTTTCGGTCTAAAAAATTCGTTCTTTCGCACACATGCTCCATTTGGGCCCTAGTTGCGTCCCTAAACTTTGCAGCCCGATCGGAATGTACCCAGGGGTGTTATGAGTGAAAATGCGTATAAAAATGGGTACTTTTTTGTTTTAGTAACATGTTAGTAACATGAGCTTTTGACGTATCGTTTTCCATGTTTTTGGGGACGTGAAGACCGAATATGAAGTCAATTTTCACCTAAGAAAACTAAGGTTCTACCAAATGTTCAGCTCTCAAAAATGATTTTTTTAATGAGTCAAAAACCTCTGAAATCACCATCAATTTGTATAACTACACTAGAAAAAGTGTCAACATGTGGATAAAGACGATTAAATTACACTACCAATAATCAATGATAATATATGAAAATGCTGTAAATCCCTGCACAACGGTTTATTATTTTGTATAGAATACCCTCCTGTTACAGATCACAGGTCTCCGTATAGATAACCCGTCTATATATAACATATTATGTACTATTCTACACATATTATGTAGATCGCGGACCCTCCGTAGGTTAGTAGCTAACCCCGTACTCGTTACTAGGTACCTACCTAAACCGTTGTGTAATAATTTACCTGTATAGGTTCCCCTTCTACGGAGATAGAATAATGAACCGTTGTGTAATAATTCGCCCATCAAATTTTTTTTTTTTTTTTTTTTTTTTTTTTTTTTTTTTTTAATCCTACGCCCGTCTCGTTCATCAGACGTCTCGCTGCCCAATATCTCTCGCATGCTACTTCTCCTGGCTCAATCCCGCCTATCTCTTCCAGTGCCGGGCACTCCATGATATGCCGGGCGTCCATTTCCTCCAGGCTGCAGAGGGGACACGTTGGCGAGTCGACTACTCCTATCCTATACAAATGCTTTTGCAGGTAGTCGTGGCCGGTAATCATCCTGAACAGGGCTACCGACTTTCGCCGTGGGAGAAAAGCAGGGATATGTCCCTCCTCTGTTGCAAGGACCTCCCAGTCTTTCCCAGCGCTCGCCGCTTCCATGGTGCTCCTATTGTAACGTTTTACTGCGGCTACAATCTCCCGTCTGACTGTGTGCAGAGTCCTAGGCGGATTTGGCTGAGCCTTCCTGGCACCTTCTTTGGCTAGCCGGTCCGCTTCTTCATTCCCTCTGACACCACAATGGCTTGGAATCCACTGTAGGTGACAGACTCCGCCATACTCCCGCACTAATTGCAGCGACCGCAGTGTGTCACATATCACCTGCGACCTTACTGAGGGCCGCAGAGTGCCAAGCGCGAGTATGGCGGCCTGGGAGTCTACAAATATGACCACCCGCTCCAACCTTCGTCTCTCCACCTCCCGCACGGCCAGCTGTACAGCAACGATCTCGCCGTTGAAGTTGGATGCCCTAAGACCAACAGGCTCACTGATCTCAAAGATCGCCGAGTAGATGCCGGCTCCCCCATTCTTTATGGCTCCATCGGCAGACCCATCCGTATACACATGCAGCCACTCGCTTGGGGGGTAGCGTTCCTGCACGGTCTGAATAGCGGCTGCTCTCAGTTCAGCTGGTAAGGCGGAACTCTTAGATATGTCTCCGATCAGGTCAAGATCGTACGAGAAGGGAGGGTAGTTGGAATCTTGTGGGAAAGGCTCTGGGATTCCCAAGTCCAGGTTCAGCTCTCGTGCCTTGTTTCCGACTACGCAGGAAAAGTTGAGCTGGGACACGAGACGGGCTTGAGGGGGGGTGTAGTACCTCCAGTAGGGAACACCAGTTCTCTTCAGCTTCTCACTCAACATCATAGCTGCAGCGTCCACCCTAACATTGATCGCTTCAATTCCAGTCTGAGCTCGCATTGCTTCTATGGGGGTTGACTTTGCCGCCCCGGTTATACTTCTCAGTGCTACATTCTGGGCCAATTGAAGTTTCTCCCGAGCAGTTGCTGATGCCGTGACTGTTGTCTCGCAGCCGTACATGATTGCAGGTCTCACGTACGTGGTGTAAGTCATCTTGAGAAGGTCCTGTGACGCACCCCAAGTGGCACCTGCAACACGGTTCAGTAGCTTCATTCTCGATCTCCCTTTTTCGACAGCCTGCTGTATGTGTGCATTCCACGTCAGCTGATTATCCAGCTTCACTCCCAAGTATATGGCTGAGTCTGTTTTCACCAGTTCTGTGCCTAAATACTTTATGCAAACTGGGTCGGGCTTCTTTGAGAACGAGAATTGCTGGTATTCTGTTTTGGTGGGGTTAACAACCATACAGTTTTCATTTGACCATTCAGCCAGAGTGGCCAAGGAGCCGTTTATGCAGGTTTCTATCGCTGGGATTGATGAGCTGGTTGCCCACATAAGGAGGTCATCAGCATACAGGAGTGCACTTGTTCCAGGGGACTTTCGCTCGATCGTAGTTACCAGGTCATCAATCATAATGTTAAACAGAGTGGGGCTCAAAACCGATCCCTGTGGGACACCCTGCTTGGTCTGCCTGTAGCCCGACAGACCCTGCCCATACCTGACTCTGATAAATCGCTGAGATAGGAAGCTCCTGATGTAATTGAACAAGTTTCCGTTGATTCCCCATTGCGCTATTTTTGAAAGCAGCCCTTTTCTCCATACCCTGTCAAAGGCTGTGCTAAAGTCAACGAAAACTGCCAATGTCGACTGATGATGCTGATAGCCATCCTTAATGGACTGGGTAAACTGAACTATGTGGTCCATTGTGCTACGCCCTCTGCGAAATCCGGCCTGGTTTGGAGACAGTAGCCCTTTGTCATCGACGAAGAACATCAGTCTTTTCAAGGCCATCCTTTCCATCACCTTACTCATCACACACGTGAGTGCAATAGGCCTGAAGCTGGCCACCAGATTAGCAGGTTTTCCTTTCTTGTGAAATGGTATTATCTCAGCCTTTCTCCATTCATCCGGGATGACACCCTCGATCCAGATATCATTTACGAGCTTGAGTGCGACTCTTTTAGCGACTGGTCCCAAATGAACCAGAAATTCTGGCAATATTCCATCGGGACCCGGGCTCTTGCCAGTTTTTGTTTCCCTAAGTGCACATTCAAACTCGTTTAATGTAAAGGGGCTATTGAAAAGTTCATGCACACCCCCCTCCAGACATGATGGACCTGGCTGTGAGGGTACTGAGTTCGATACTTTGGGAGGAGCATAACTGCTCACAGCCGCGTAGTGTTTGCAGAAACTTGCAGCCACAGTTTTATCATCAGTGATCTCTTTGCCTCGCACCAACATAGGGTTCTTGGGGTGGGAGATTTCCCCATTCAATCTGGACAGAAACTGGTGCACTCTGGCACCATCCCTTCTATAATCCAACCCCACAAGGAACGAGGAATAACAGCTTCTTTTGGCTTCATTAATTGCCTCTGTGAGCTCCTTGGTTTTGCCACTCAGGACTGCCAGCGCCTCGGGATTCCCACCCTCCGCAGCAGCCCTAGCTCTGCATTTCTCTCGCCTCAGTTGTTTCAAATGTGGTGTCCAGAAAGGCTTGTATCTTTTTCTTGCACCACGGGGGATATGCTTCAACGCCAGTTCGAGGACTTTTGATCGAAAGATTTTCCAGCGCTTATCAATTCTCCCACTGAATTCAACTGTTGCCAGTGTGTCATTAGATTCCTCCGTGTACTTCTTCCAGTCCGCCTTTTTCAGGTTCCATCTTGGCCACAGTACTGGTCGTGCCTCTCGCAAGCCAGAGCTCACCTCCACGTGCAGGACCTTATGTCCTGCTCCTCCAGGCGCGTCGACCAGCCTGTGAGAGATCAAAGGGGCGAGTCGGATATGGGCGATAACCAAATCAGGATGAGAGAGTCCTCCAGAGTATGACAGAAATGTGGGGGCAGCGGAATTGTTGTCAATGAAATCCGCTGGATTGGAATCAATGAAATCCTCCATTATGTTGCCCGTGGCATCATTAGTTGCATATCCCCAACGTTTCGAGTGTGCATTAAAGTCCCCCATCACAACGCTTGATCCATCCCAGATGGCCTCCAGCCATGCGAGGTCAGGCCTATTTCTCGGGGGATTATACATGAAGAAGAAGCGGCCGTGAGATTTCTTGTGCCATAGTTGCAGCTCCAAAGCCTCCAGACGATCTGATGCCATCATTTCCTTCTTTATAGTCATTTTTGATGTCATTGTGCTCCTCACTCCTACTAGGATCCCAGAAGCGATTTGCCTGGATCTTGGCAAACTGTATGTGCGATACCCCGGACATTGGTAAAATTCCTCATTGTCAGCCGCAGCTCCAGCTTCTACGATGCCGTATGCGTCCAAGTCAAGTTCTGTGATCAAAAGTTTCAATTCGGAAAATTTTTCCTGCGTCAGACCTCCAGCATTCCAAAAGGCGACCCGGAATGCTGGGGTGTTGTCGTCTTTAGAAAGACGGTTTACATTGCCAGCGGTCTTATTCCGCTTCATTGAGTAGCTTCTAGTGGGCAGCGAAGCTTTCGGCGAAAATAGTGATCGTTTAGTTCTCCTCTCCGAAAAGAGGATATCCAGGGGGCACGTGAGAAAAAAAAAATCTCGGACGCGATCACAATCACCCGTATTTGTGGAAAATTGAGGTTCTACCAGATGTTCAGCTCCCAAAATTGATTTTTTTTATGAGTCAAAAACCTGGGAAATCGTCTGAAACCACCATCTATTTGTAGAATAACGCAGAAAAATTGTCAGCTCGTGAATCATGGCGATTCAATGATCAAAGATAATTTTAAAAAAAAAAGTGCGTACCTAATTCTTGTTTTGGAGACCGAAATTGGTAGAAACCATCAGAAATATATATTTAAATTATTTCACATGAAACAAACAATAAATAAACAGCCAACATTTCTGTAGGTTGTCCAGTAGAATAATAAACCCATGTGACAAGGACTTTACAGCGTTTTTTGAATAATTCGGTGAAACTGAAACATGAACTTTTTATTTTCTCTTTTAAATAATGATCCACTAGGTAATTATTTCAACGTTTTTAACAACAGCCATTGTTCAGTTTACCATTTTGTTATCTCAACTTTCAAAACCACAAAACTTCACGAGCAAAGTATAATATTAATGAAGGTACAAAATGGATATTTATTATCTTTTTGCAAACTGGCGTTTCAGCCCCTTGAAGGTACCCATATGTTTTGTAATTACTGTAGGTAAAAAATGGATATTTACTATCTTGTTGCAAACCAACGACTCAGCCCCTTGAAGGTACCAATAGGTTTTAAGTACCAAAATAAGGGGAACAAGTAAGAACAGAAGAGACCTTTACTCTCCTACAAGCGGGTGCCGGGACGATTTTATTGTTTAAAAACAAAAATGTTTAAAATGTATAATCTCTTTGCTTCCGATGTCACTTCAAGGCTCTTTGTTCTCCATCCCATAAAAATCTCAGATCACATTGTGTCAACTCTCAGTTCGTGACGAACGCACGAAATAAATTAATAACCGATCACGCCTCGTGAACAAGGAGCAGTCACTGACATGAAATGATATTCCACTTTATGATGCCTGAGGCTGCCAGTGTTGACAGAAGAATGACTGCCTGGGTACTAAAAAATATATGGTTCAAGGAGGGGTCAACAAAGAACTCTTGATTGCTCTGACTAGTTTCATTCAAATTAATGTCATCGATTCTATAGACCTATCGGCATTTTGCAGTTGGAAGTCACCCCTAACTACACGCCATCATAAATAATTTTCTTTACCTACCAAAAATAAAATACCAGTTGTTGTACCAGGTACGTGCACGAAAATTCTAAGGTAAAGAATTCTAAGTGAATCATCATGCTGTACTACGTACTTGAATGGAAATTCTAAGGTAAAGAATTCTAAGTGAATTATCAAGATTGAACCGCACGGCGTACAGCAAGGCTTCGGCTTTATCGGGGAGCCTTGTTCTTCCTAATCCATGTATGATGGTTACAGGCCTGCTTTGGATACAGCAGTATTTTTATTCACAGGTTTTCCGATGACTGGGGAATCACATTTATCCTCAACGATGAAGTGATCGACCAGTTCCAGCTGCAAAAGGTTTTTAGCAGAATACTCAAGGCCATAAATGATCACAGCAGGTAATAATGCATCCCTGCACTCAACTGCTCGGTGGAAAGAAAAGGAAAAAACCAGTCATGCAGCATGACTTAATGAGCGAATTTTCAAAGAAATATTCGAATTAATGGCTATGGTTTTGAATAAAGGAAAACTTCTTCCTCCTACTGTTAGTACCTAAATTGAATAATTTGAAATAGATTTTTTCTTTCGTCTTCCTTCTAGTAATACGTGGGCCGGCACTTGTCTATCTATGAAGGTATCATAACAATTATATGTCAAATGGGAAATTCAAGGAGTTGTACTAATCGTTTGCCTCCCCCTTTTTTGCTTCGAACTCTCGTCTTCAATTAATACTTCTCACATTTTTCAATCTGACCACTCTAAGGGGGTGGGGGGGGGGGGTAAGAGTTTAAAGATTATCCTAGTTTTGGGTAATTTTTGCGCACTTTAAATGCTCTAATTTAAGAACGGATTTAGATATCTAAAATCCGATTTCACCATCGTGTTCAGCGTGCAAAAACCTTTAAAATGAGGGGTCACGTGTTAGAAAATAACATTTTGGGGATTTTTGGGTAATTTTTGCGCACTTTAAATGCTCTAATTTGAGAACGGATCAAGATATCTAAAATCCAATTCCACCATCGTGTTCAACGTGCAAAAACCTTTAAAATGAGGGGTCACTTGTTGGAAAATAACATTTTGGGGATTTTTGGGTAATTTTTGCGCACTTTAAATGCGCCAAAACCCTCCTTAGAGTAGGCCAATTTCGCCCATCTTCGAACTTAGCCTTTCGATTGCCAAGATAGATTTTTTGTGCAAATTTGAGCTGTTTATCTCAATTCTATCGAGAGTTATCGTCTGGAGTGACACATATATATATAAATATATATATACATATAAAAAAGTGTTAAATTTCAGGAATCGTTTTAGAATGGTCTGAAACGGATTTCTATGAAGAAAATTTCCAAAAATTTATATTATTTAAATTTTGAAGCCATTGCAATAGCTTCATTTTCTTTGAAAATTCGCTAAAAGGAAAGTATGGGGAAACCCTCTAGTGAATCAACAATTTAACGAATAGGAGAATTCAAAGGCATAAATCAATCAAAATAAATCAAACATGAGTTTTGTACTTCGTAGTTGGTGCCTATTACCTGCATCAATAATCATGAACTAAATTTCGTCACCAAGACAATTTCGTTCATTAGAAATGTCAAACAAACAGCTAAATACCTAATAAGAATTAGTTTGAAAAAATGTTCCATTCGTATTTACTTATTGTCCGAGGATATTTTTGGAGGAAGACAAAATCAAGAAATTTTGAACGCTTCCGGTGTTTCGAACTAGAAATTTTCGTACGTGAATTAGAAAATATACATCTGGGAAACCCCATCGTTTTTGGGCGTGTGATGAGCAAGGTATACAAAAAATGGAAATTGGATGTTTTTGTTCGAGAAACGTCAGTTCAACAGCTATTTTCATCTTGGCTATGTATTTCACTAGTAAGGCTTTGGTTGCTGAACAGTTTACTAAACAAGGTGACAATCAACTGCTCATTTGCATACTCCACTATTGAATATCCTTGATATAATCAATCATTTTATTATATTTCTTATTTTTATACTCAGAAGATGACCACAATCAGGAGTTTTTTTCCGTTTTGTTCAATTTTATGCACAATCAAAATTAAATATATATACCAAAGGTATTATTAAATATGTACCTTTGAATTGAGAGTGAGAAGAAGCCAGGAACAAACTAGAGTTTTCTTGGAACACATCTATGTCAAAATCTGTGATTTTCTGTACGTAGCGCCGAAAACCTTGCACCTGAACATTATAATCACCTAGACACAGCAGTTAAAACTTCTGCATAGAGCTTGTGTTTTGGTTGGTGTTGCTCGGCATACCTTCATTCGTTCAAAGAACACGTTACTAACTGTAGGAATCTTGGGTTTGCGGTTCTAAAAACATCAGGTAACGACTTGTTGGTTGGATTTTGAAGAGATGATTTCCAGATTAATTCAAAGAGCGACTCGTTAATGAGATTGAATAGAAATGGTAATATTATGTTGAATTAGTTAGGTATTGGGTATCTCTGGAGTCCTAGAGCCCACCGAATGACACTTAGGGCCGGTTTCACCAACGCAGCTTAAACCTGGTATCAATAAATCCTGGATTCAAATTTGATCTGTGGTTCAGAGCTTCGACAGTTTCACCAACGTTTTTGATCCGCGGTTTAGCCGAACTTGGGTTTAAGCCGAGATTGTTCAGTTTGCATCAGCATTGCTCTCCCCAGAAACACAAATCCCGTATTACAGATGACATGGAGGAGAGATGCTCATCCATGAGTTGTGGATCTGTGATATTTCTTCTATGGATACTTAAATTTTGTCCGCCATCCTCTGTTGTGGCATTAACTTAACACGCCGTTGCCGCGACTTATTCCTAGATTAGGCGTTCGTGAAACTGTCTTTTCTCAGAATCGATGGCTTAAACCTCAGCCGGGATTGAACTCTGGATAATCCGCGTTGGTGAAACCGGCCCTAAGGCGAGGTTAATACCTCGTTTCAGGTGGTTTAAACCTCTGATCTACGGTTGATCTCCGATTCTCCTCCAGGCCATCGCCATTTTGAAATCTATTTTATCAGTGTTTTTCATATGTACTTCTCAACTTGCAATCTTGCATCAACATTTAGTGCGATGAATCGTTACATTGAAGTGTTTGAGTCATCCTTGGATGAATATTTCAATGAACTTCTGGAAGTGGCCGCGCCCAGACGGCGATAATACGTGAAAGGGTCGAGCATTTCCACAAGTGGGATGACGGCGATTTTTTCGCGAGTTTCC
The DNA here is from genome assembly GCA_954871275.1 of Leptopterna dolabrata. Classification (NCBI taxonomy): domain Eukaryota; kingdom Metazoa; phylum Arthropoda; class Insecta; order Hemiptera; family Miridae; genus Leptopterna; species Leptopterna dolabrata. The sequence goes on along the minus strand of OX940982.1, from coordinate 3,569,590 downwards.
GCCTTCCGACGGAAGGGATGAGCTTAGTGCTCGATGCAAGAGAAAGCCTTCTAGTTCTCGAAACAGAAATGTGAGTGCAACCAAAAATAATGTGTAATAAATATAATTTTACACCAAACCAGGTAGGCAACAACGTCGGACCCATCATTATTTATTTAGTAGGTAAACAAACCTTCATTGTACGTGGTAGGTACTCGCAGATTGCGCTAATAAGTACATGAATAACTTCTTCTGCATACAGCGAATTATTGTAAAAAAGTAGATACCTTTTATAGAAGAGCCTAGGTAGGCTATCTATAATTTATTACAAGAGCTGTCTCGAAAGATGTAAGATGGTCTTTTGTAGTAATGATAGAGTGGAGTCGAGCAGAAGTTCTCAAAATGAGAATGACAGAGGCTAGAGGCATAAGAAAAAATCGCGAAACTTCCGCAACTGGCTACTATTATGCAGTTTAATGTCTCCACAACAGAGGATGGCGGACAAAATTTAAGTATCCATAGAAGAAATATCACAGATCCACAACTCATGGATGAGCATCTCTCCTCCATGTCATCTGTAATACGGGATTTGTGTTTCTGGGGAGAGCAATGCTGATGCAAACTGAACAATCTCGGCTTAAACCCAAGTTCGGCTAAACCGCGGATCAAAAACGTTGGTGAAACTGTCGAAGCTCTGAACCACAGATCAAATTTGAATCCAGGATTTATTGATACCAGGTTTAAGCTGCGTTGGTGAAACCGGCCCTTAGGCTCGGGTGGATATATGGCATTAATAGTAAGAGTCTGAGTTAGTTCACACCTGAACCACCCATCTGCCGGTCCAAAATGACTTTGGAGTGCCAGTTTAAATGTCAAATTCGGCCGAAAAATGAATGAACTACTGACAATTGATACGCGGTAGTTATAGTTGAGTTAAACTTGACCCAAGTTCCACTTTTTTAGCCCCTAAAATCTAAACTCTAGGAAGAACGCTGAAAACAGCAGTTGTAGCACATACTGCTCATCATGAGAAGTATAAAACTCTGATACAAATCAGTCTTCTGACAGCTGAGATCAAAAATTTTGTTCCAAATTAGGTAACTAAGATTTTTTTAGATGACCACAAACAGCATTGTTTTCTATTTGAACGTTTCCACAAACAACCAGTTGGCTAATCCAAAGTGGCTAAAAGGGTGGGCTCCAGGACTGTGATGAAATCCATACCTACTGATGAATCTGGAAGTCATCAGTTGGAACATCTACTGATTTTCTTGTCATTCCTGAAGTCTCCAGAGAAATAGAAGTGGAGCAGGGAGAGTTCCCATTTGTCGTCGCTCTATTATTCTCAAAGCGGCAAGAATGCGCTGGAACGTTGTTATCAAAAACGCACACCCTCACGTCTTGTCATTGCCTCCTCAGAGATAAATGGGACAGAATTATCAGAAGTCCCCATCGCTTAGAAGACGCGAAAAACGTGCAAGTGCAAGCTGGGACGGTGGATTTGGGAAGTACTCATGGATGGACTCACCGGGCCCGAAACCTCAGAGTCCATCCCAAGTGCGCTCGTAACATGACTAGCGCTGAATACGATTTTGGGATGATAACCGTGGAAAAACCTTTCGTTTTGTGGCCATTCCGCATCGCGTTCTTCTCTTTGCCGAATTTCAAACAGCGAGAAGTTGAGGGGATGTTGAACGGACAGAACGTGCCTTGCATTTCCATGGGTTGGGTCTCAAACTCGGAGGAGCTGCCGAATAGGAATTTGTGGAAAGTCAAAGTCGTCCTCCAGGGCAGTGCGTGGTGTCGAGAGAAGGTCGAGAATCACAGCTTAAATGAAATCGATTTTCCGAAGTTCAACAGCAGGTTTCATGTCTGCGCAGCACGTTATAAACTAACTCCGACTGTTTGCAAAGGTGATAACGGCGCTCCGTTGATGTGCGGTGCCGGGCGCAGGAAGGAATTGCTGGCCTTGGCCGCCGCTGATTTGGAAACGAATCCTTGTGGAAATGACTTCCCGTTGATGTACAATCGTTTGGACGTTGCCGAAAAGTGGATCATGGGTGCAATCGTCGCCTCCAAATCCGACGCCCTTATTTCAAATGTTGTGGTCATGATTTTGATCGCTCAAGCTGTTCTGAAAGTTGGATGCTGACTTCACCGCTACCTCCCAACAGTTGGTAACTACCTGCCCCCTGTTACAGTGTTATACCCTGTGATACTGAAATGACAAACTAAATTCTATATTCGTAACCACGTCTTTATTCTTTTGGTTTATTATTTTCAATAATGAACCTTTAAAATCGAGCATGAAAAAAAAAGTTAACCCCCTCAAAATTTAGTGGTTTACGTTTCAAGGTACGTAAAATCAGAAAATGAAGTAAAACGCTGCAAATTTTACCAGTATATGTATACAGGTAAATAATACCTACCCTTGTGCTCCCCCCAGGGTCCAAAAAGATCCATAATTTTTCAAATGAAATAATATCACAGAGCAACCAGTTCGAGTTCATACAGCCATCTGTGATTATAACCAGGTGATACCTAGCAATGATATCTGGGCCGGTTTCATACCGTTCCATTCACAATCATTTTGACGAAGCTTTTTGGTGCAAACGAACTGCTGGTCGTGCGATGCTCCGGGTGGTCTCAAAAAACTCTTTAGTTCAAGATCAATTCAAAAACGTAAAAAAACCATACCCTTCTATTGAAAGTTTTCGAGCTACGACGTACTGAAAATGTCAACCTCTATTTCTCACCCGTTAGAGATGACTGACAGTAACACCAAGCTTCGAGGACTTTTGCGACAAGGATGGTTTCTATCAACCCTACAACTCAGTCACAAATTTACTGATGTATGCAATTTGATATTTCAGCATGTACTTACATATCATCCGCATGTACTTACTAGCTGTTCCGTCAAACCATTCCACCATAAACCTATATCTAGCAGGTATATCAGCATTATCATTTCTAGTAGGTATATCAGCTGATGAGCCTCAAGTACCTACGAGTTGTATGTAGGGTCAATAGCATCCCTTAATATTAATTATCATCCCTTATTAATCGCATCCCTTATTAATTCTGGCAGTCTAGTGAGTGGGCCTCGGATTACGGGTAAGAGCAAGATAAGACATTGAGCGCCTAGTTAGGTAAATGATCAAAAAATATAAGTTCTTACCTACTTACCAAAGCTTCCCTGCCCAGCCACCCAATTATAGGATCAGTCTTCCTCTACTAATTGTGATGGATGGTAGGTTTCTGGTGGTTTTTCTTCAAAGTTCATCTTGGAAGAATAATTCCTGGATTACATTAAAGTATTCTTGTGTTTTCTTTTAGAATCGTCTCGATTTGATCTGTCGATATTACTCCTTAAGTGATATGGGCAACTGATAGGTACCTTGCGGGAGTGCATTGGTTGGCCCATGTCGATCAACGGTTGTTTACATATGCTTACTGTTATGATTTGGGTTTCATTCGTCACCTTCATTCCCGGATTGTCCACTACTAAAGGTGCGTCCTACTTTGTTATTTGGGTTTATTGTAACCACAAAGTTAAAGGTAGTTATATTGTCGATCCAAATGGATTCCAATTTGTGGGATCGCACTTTACCTTTCACTCTCCATTAGGACACAAAGGTTGTCCAGGTACAAAACAGAGGAGGGTTATCTAGACAGAAAATGATAAACAGCGGACGAAGAATTTGGAGCGTTTCGTTCTCTTGATTTCTTCTACTCTGTCACCCTTCATGTATTTCCACTGTCATGATTTGGAAAGGTAATTTTGGAGACCAATTAAATATCACCCTACTGTATAGGTACATAACATCATTTATGATGCAATAATGCGTGTAGTTAGGTATAAGGTATAACGTATACCAGCCTCTCCAGTGTTTGGTCATTATACTCCAGCTCAGGGTAGGTATATCAGCAACACACAAACTCTTAATCTTTTTCAAGTTTTCACATTTAAAAGTTGCGGATTTATTCCACTCACTGTATACGCTGCGTAGATTTCGAGTAAACAACTGGCGCTGTATACTATACTGGCCGACAATCCGAGTTGGCTGAATAACGCTGGATCTGAGAATAACAGAAAATTAACTTCAGTATAACAATACATGGAAAAGCTATTTCTTTCTTTCCAATTTATCGTTCTGTTTTATTTGTATCGGGTTTTTTCTGAAACTAATATAGTATATTTAGCTTGAACCTTTGTCTACTGCTGCAATTATATCTTTAATCTGTATCGTGTTCCTCTCTTCGATTCGGCTTTTGATCAAATCGTGAGTTTCGTCCACAGGCATTCTGAGCCAAAGTATCAGGAGAATTACCGGTGCCAAATTACCTAGCTGCAAGTCAGACAACCAAACAGGTTGGATTACGAGTATAATAATTGGGTGACTTATATATTTATCGAAATTACAAGTTCAAAATAGAATGCTGAACAAATTTGAACCTACCACTCAAGTTCAGTAGGTACCTAGTAAAAATAAAGAGACGCATGATTCGCAACAAATATGAAGAGGCGGAATAACCAACAAATTAATTCGAAAATTTAATTGTTGAGTAATATAGCCATGCAGACGTGCATTATAAGTGGCACCCAGCAGAGGGAGTGTAATGTACTATTGGTAGGTACCTCCTAGAATTGCTGTCACACAGAATAGTTTCCCCAAGTTTCATACCAAACTAAACCAAACCGTAGTTAATGACAGATTTAACAGAAAAAACCACAGTCATGCAGCATGGCTATAAGAGCGAATTTTCGAAGTTTTCGGCATCTTCCTCCTCCGCCTAAAATTTTCTGAAAATTAATTTTCGGCCAATGTTTTCCCAACTTGATACCATACACAATTAAAACAGGAGTAGTTTTACGCAAAGTAAAATTTGGGGTGGAAGGAGGGGGAGGGGGAAATCAAAAATGTTTTGAATACCAGAAGAGTAGGTATTGGATACGTAACAAATTTTTTGTTCCATTTTTTGCCGAGTAACACCTCGGTTTGTAGATTTTCCAACGCTGAACACGATGGTGAAGTCAGAATTGCGATATCCCATTCCGTTATCAGATTAGAGCAGACGAACCAGGAAGAACATCTCAAGAAATAACCACGTTCCTTCATCTTCAAAGTGCTCCAGTTTGAGAATGGAATGAGATATCGCAATTCTGATTTCACCATCGTGTTCAGCGTACAAAAACCTTCAAAATGAGGTGTCACTTGTCAGACTTTTTCATTTTGGGAATTTATGGGTAATTTTCCCCCCCTAAAACTCCCCAAAACTCCCCCTTAGGGTGATCCGATTCTGCCCATCTTCGAACTTAGCCTGTCGATTGCCAAGAGAGATTTTTCGTGCAAATTTGAACTTTGTATCTCAATTCTTTCGAGAGTTATCGTCTGGAATGACACATACATATATAAATATATATATAAATATATAAATATATAAATATATAAATATATAAATATATAAATATATAATATATATATATATATATATATATATATATATATATATATATATATATATATATATATATATATATATATATATATATATATATATATATATATATATATATATATATATATATATATATATATATATATATATATACATATAATTTTTGGTGTCTTTCGGCAGGGAATTCAGGATGGTCTGAAACGGATTTTGGTATAAAAATCTTTCGGAAATTCGAGTTTTAAAAATTTTGGACCGAGAACAATAGCTTCCTTTTCTTCGAAAATTCGCTAAAATAACTATTGAAATGTGATGTAAATTGCGATAATTGCAATATTATCGCAAATGATGTTTACTCCGCTCATCATAAAACCTAGTACCTAACCTATCAGACAAAAATACGGGAAAAAGATTGTGTCCAAAGAAAATATAATTTCGTAAATCGGTCTATTTTTCGATTTAATCACCTCATTACTCCCCTCCAGATAGGCCTACCTAACTAAGTAAATGCTGATATTTCAGCTCGATAGAAAAATCGACTTTTCGCCCGGAAGTGGGCGTAGGCACTCGGTGATGCTCTTAGCTCAGCCCCACAAAGAATACCCTCCCCTCCCCAAGTGGAAATACAATAAATTGATTAGAAGCCAAAAAAACGCTGCAAAGTCCTTGTCACATGGGTTTATTATTCTATTGGAGTTCTAGAGATTTTTGTTGGCTGTTAAATGTATTGTTTCTTTCATGTGGAATGATTGAAATAGCTATTTCTGATGATTTCCACCAATTTTGGCCCCCAAAACATGAAATAGGTACTTTTTTTTTCAAGTTCATCTTTGATCATTGGTAGTGGCATTTAATGGTCTTGATTCACCTGTTTACACTTTTTCCAATGTTATTGTACACATTTATGGTGATTTCAGACAGTTTTCCAGGTTTTTGACTCATAAAAAACCAATTTTGGGAGCTGAACCTTTGGTAAAACCTCAATTTCCGCGTTTTTGGTCAAAATCGACTTCATATTCGGTCTTCTCGTCCTCAAAAACATGGAAAAAGATACCTCAAAACCTCATGTTACCAACATGTTGCTAAAACGCAAAAAGTACCTATTTTTATACACATTTTCACTCATAACACCCCTGGGTATATTCCGATCGGGCTGAAAAGTTTCGGGACACAACTAGGGCCCAAATGGAGCACGTGTGCGAAAGAACGACTTTTTTAGACCGAAAATGAAGCCTGTACACGTGATACGGCGGACGGCGGACGGACATTGCATTTTGGTTTATTATTCTGTGAATAATACACCTATGTAATCGCTCAGCAAAAAATTTTTATAACACCCCCTCAAAATTTTTTCTTTTCCGTTTCAAGGTGCGTAGATTCAAAAAATGCAATGTCCGTCCGCCGTCCGCCGTCCGCCGTATCACGTGTACAGGCTTCATTTTCGGTCTAAAAAAGTTGTTCTTTCGCACACATGCTCCATTTGGGCCCTAGTTGTGTCCCGAAACTTTTCAGCCCGATCGGAATATACCCAGGGGTGTTATGAGTGAAAATGTGTATAAAAATAGGTACTTTTTGCATTTTAGCAACATGTTGGTAACATGAGGTTTTGAGGTATCTTTTTCCATGGTTTTGGGGACGAGAAGACCGAATATGAAGTCGATTTTGACCAAAGACGCGGAAATTGAGGTTTTACCAAAGGTTCAGCTCCCAAAATGGTTTTTTTATGAGTCAAAAACCTGGAAAACTGTCTGAAATCACCATAAATGTGTACAATAACATTGGAAAAAGTGTAAACAGGTGAATCAAGACCATTAAATGCCACTACCAATGATCAAAGATGAACTTAAAAAAAAAAGTACCTATTTCATGTTTTGGGGGCCAAAATTGGTGGAAATCATCAGAAATAGCTATTTCAATCATTCTACATGAAAGAAACAATAAATTTAACAGCCAACAAGAATCTCTAGAACTCCAATAGAATAATAAACCCATGTGACAAGGAGTTTGCAGCGTTTTTGGAATCTACGCACCTTGAAACGGAAAAGAAAAAATTTTGAGGGGGTGTTATAAAAATTTTTTGCTGAGCGAATACATAGGTGTATTATTCACAGAATAATAAACCAAAAATCGAGATAATACCTAATATTTATTGCCAAAAATGAACCATAAAAACTGCAACCCAGGCCACTGCAAACTGTGTTCTTACCCCATCGATCATTGATCATAAGCTGAGACGTCAAAATGTCATTTGATTTTGTCATAAAATAGCCATTTCGGGGGTATAATCATCATAAAATGGGCGTTTTTCGCTATTTTGTCATGATATTGTTTTTATTTTGTCATGAAATCGACGTTTTTGACAGTTCGGAGCCAGTTGAGTCTCAGGCCAAGGTAAGGCCACTTCGAAACAAAAATATCCGGGGTGGGTGACTGGTGCCCTAATTAGTGAAAGGGAAAGGGCCCGTTGCGCTGGATGATCGGATTATCGGTATTCAGAGGCAGGTAACGGCCGGTTGTTGACCTTAACCAGTAGCTGAGGTGCCTGATTGGCTGTGGTGTAAGGATTAGTAGGTATAAAAGCACAGTAAAAGTGGCAGTATGTATCATTCCTCAATCTATCGTTGTACTGAAAACATCATGCCAAATGTAATGAATAGTTGTACAATATTAATATCATCCTTCTTCGATCAAAAATGATTAGACGATAATGTCATACTTTTTTTTAAACATCATAAAATGGCCAATTTTTTAATATAAACGTCATGAAATGAGAAATAAACATCACAAATGTCAAAGAATAAAGGTCATGAAATTAAAAAGATAACATTATAAAGTTGACGTCTCTGATCATAAGTCATACGTAACCTATGAGAAGAAAACATTTCAAAAAAATTATTTTTGACAGTATGTACAGCAAGGAATGTACTAAACTAGGATGAATATTTTTTTAGCAACTTATTGCTGGTGGTGTAACTAAGGTACACGTGCCTTTTGGTTTATTATTCTATGAATAATACACCTATGTATTCGCTCAGCAAAAAATTTTTATAACACCCCCTCAAAATTTTTTCTTTTCCGTTTCAAGGGGCGTAGATTCCAAAAATGCAATGTCCGTCCGCCGTATCACGTGTACAGGCTTCATTTTCGGTCTAAAAAATTCGTTCTTTCGCACACATGCTCCATTTGGGCCCTAGTTGTGTCCCGAAACTTTTCAGCCCGATCGGAATATACCCAGGGGTGTTATGAGTGAAAATGTGTATAAAAATAGGTACTTTTTGCGTTTTAGTAACATGTTGGTAACATGAGCTTTTAAGGTATCGTTTTTCATGTTTTTGGGGACGAGAAGACCGAATATGAAGTCGGTTTTGACTAATGAGTAGAAAATTGAGGTTCTACCAGATGTTCAGCTCCCGAAATTGAATTTTTATGAGTCAAAAACCTGCGAAATCGTCTGAAATCACCATCAATTTGTAGAATAACACTGGAAAAAGTGTCAACAGGTGGATCAAGACGATTAAATGGCACTACCAATGATCAGAGATAATTTATTTAAAAAAAAAAGAAGGAGCGTACCTTATTCGTGTTTTGGGGGCCAAAATTGGTGGAAACCACCAGAAATAGCTATTTCAATTATTTTATATGAAAGAAACAATAAATAAACAGCCAACATCTCTGTAGTTATGTCCAATAGAATAATAAACCCATGTGACAAGGACTTTGCAGCGTTTTATTAGGTAGGTATGTATACGAATGTGATGTACAGAATGATGCGCATACTTACAAATGAACAAGCACCAATAATGATGGAGCCCAAACGGATGGAAAATATAAAACAGAATCTGTTGAGTAGAACCATACCGTTACTAATGGATGTGTAAACTAATGTGTTATATGGTCGATCAATTTAACCATGAAGTTTCGTACAGAAAACAGGTTTACGCGTAGCTGCTGCATTTCAGGTTCAGCCATATCAGCGGGAAGTGACTCAATGGGAAGAAACCCAACAACCGACCAATAACCCACTAACAGCGGGCCGAGTTGAATTTTTCCCTGAGAGCAACAGATCCTCATTCATCACCGAGCAACGTGGGATTTCACATACAGACGATATCCGAGAGGTGCCAAGGTACCTATACGTCAGGCAACTGATCGACAGGGGGGGGCTGTGAATTACGGCCCTGTGATTGGACTCGCAGATACTGATTCGTGGAGGGGAGGGATGTCAACCTTCCCATTTGTGAGGGGAAACGGCTTATATCACTTTATCGGATCAGAATTGACGAGTGCTATCGCGGTAATATCACGGGACACGAAACGTATCATGTGAATTGCCATTATCTTTTGGGCCGTCAAGGTCTCTTTTTCGCAAATGACAAAGCGCTAAGGGCATTCGTATAGCAGACATCATCAGTCCCAACTCCCAAGGCGGTTTTTAGTAGGTAGCAGCGGCGTAGACGATGGAGGGGGGAAGGAGGGTCATAACTAGAGTTCGGATTTTGCATATCAGGTTTTTCAATAGAAAGTGTCAACTTATCCAAATTAAGGCATTTGGAGATGTTTTAGACATAAAATTTGAATTTAAAATGGCATATTCGTGCATATTTTGCTGTTTTTGGTTTATTATTTTGTGAATAATACACCTATGTATTTGCTCAGCAAAAAATTTCCCCCCAAAAATTCGTTCTTTCGCACACATGCTCCATTTGGGCCCTAGTTGTGTCCCGAAACTTTTCAGCCCAATCGGAATATACCCAGAAGTTATGAGTGAAAAAAACCACAGTCATGCAGCATGGCTATAAGAGCGAATTTTCGAAGAAATAACCACGTTCCTTAATCTTCAAAGTGCTCCAGTTTGAGAACGGAATGAGATATCGCAAATCTGATTTCACCATCGTGTTCAGCGTACAACAACCTTTAAAATGAGGTGTCACTTGTCAGACTGTTTCATTTTGGGAATTTATGGGTAATTTTTCCCCCCTAAAACTCCCCAAAACTCCCCCTTAGAGTGACCCGATTCTGCCCATCTACGAACTTAGCCTGTCGATTGCCAAGACAGATTTTTCGTGCAAATTTGAACTTTTTATCTCAATTCTTTCGAGAGTTATCGTCTGGAATGACACATACATATATAAATATATATATAAATATATATATATATACATATAATTTTTGGTGTCTTTCGGCAGTGAATTCAGGATGGTCTGAAACGGATTTTGGAATAAAAATCTTTCGGAAATTCGAGTTTTAAAAATTTTGGACCGAGAACAATAGCTTCCTTTTCTTCGAAAATTCGCTAAATGTGTATAAAAATAGGTACTTTCTGTGTTTTAGTAACATGTTAGTAAAATGAGCTTTTGAGGTATCGTTTTTCATGTTTTTGGGGACGAGAAGACCGAATATGAAGTCGATTTTGACCGAAGAGTGGAAAATTGAGGTTGTATCAGAGGTTCAGCTCCCAAAATTGATTTTTTATGAGTCAAAAACCTGGGAAACCGTCTGAAATCACCATCAATTTGTAGAATAACACTAGAAAAAGTATCAACAGGTGGATCAAGACGATTAAATGGTACTATCAATGATCAAAGATACTTTGAAAAAGAAAAAAAGGAGCGTACCTAATTCGTGTTTTGGGGGCCAAAATTGGTGGAAGCCACCAGAAATAGCTATTTCAATTATTTTATATGAAAGGAACAATAAATAAACAGCCAACATTTCTGTAGGTATGTCCAATAGTATAATAAACCCATGTGACAAGGACTTTGCAGCGTTTTTTGCATATTATATGCATCTGCATATGTTACAGAGTTTTGCATATAAATGGCATATTTCTAATAAATATCTGCGTACCTACTCTGAAATTTCTGATCTCCGGTCATGTGAAAGGTCTTAATACGTGACTTTGTATGACTGCCCTTTCGATCTCTCCGAGTAGTTGACCGGGTTTTCCCCGACCGGAGATTTCCGTCCGTGTGAAACTAGCCTAAGAAAAACACTATTTTGAGACTTGGCTTATTCATTCCGTTCAAGGTATTAAACCCAAGTGGGATCAGGCGCGGATCCAAGGGGGGGTCACAGGGGTCATGACCCCCCCCTCCCCAGAATCAGCCTGCATTTCAAAAAGCAGAGCTGAACGAATTGTTCACAAACCCGAAAACAAAAAAACCAAACGAAAACGAACTCAGTTTTTGTGAAATCAAAAACCAGAAACAAACCAAACGATTTGGCCACATGGTCTTCTCAATTTTGCTTCATATATGTACAACTGTGTAAATATTTACCATAAAACATCCAAATCGTCAAATTGAAATTCCAATGTCCTCGCCACTAATTACTGTAATTTCTAATTACACAAACGGTAGACAGTGTTAAAAAAACTGAAAACAAAAAAGAACTATAAAAAATCTAAAAAGATTCGATCAAAAATGTCAAATTAGTCGAATATAATCGTACACTTGGTCTGTTACTTTATATACAATTATGTCAATAAATTTACCTTGGTGTATCCGTTAAATTACACCTTGTTTATTTCTTCTTATTTTTGTTAATTATTATTATCTTGTTTTTGTTTCGTTCTCGTTTTCTTTCCTGCCAAATTCAGTAAAAACGATACTGAATTCACTGAGATCAACAATAGATTGTTGTGGTTTCAATTTCAATGTTTTGATTTGCAAACTCTGAAGTTAGCTACGCTGCCATAAAATGCGCCAATTTGTTTGAAAACACATTAGGACACTTTTTTAGAAGAAAATTGAAAATATATATACATTTATCAGTTAAATAATTAATAGATATTGAAAAATATTTTTTACATAAACAATGAATTTTATAAATAAATACAATTAATTTTGTATGTAGACAAATTGGACGGGTTTAGGCATAAGGTTGAAAATTTGGTTTGTATTGTTCGTTTGGTTATTTTGTTATTTTGTATATTGTTCTACCCTGTGACCCCCTCCGGAAAAAAAATCTGGATCCGCCCCTGAGTGGGATTACTTCTGGTCCATTCCATTGAAAAAGTGAGAGAGAAGCTGAATGCTTGAATGCTGTACTAGCCCGCAATCCTGGATGGACCACAATTAAAACTGTCGCAGCTATATTAAAGGGGAAAGATACACCTACTGGAATTGACCTCAACGGACTCACTCCTGGAGAAATTGCCAAGTTGAAATTCCTTCCTGTTGTCAGCTGCGAAGTTGAAAGATCCTTTTCCGCGCTGAAAATGACTATCAGACCGACGGAGGAATTTCACAGTCGAAAACCTCGAAAAAGTGTTGATAGTCCAGGGAAATTAATCTGTACCTACACGTACACATTGCAATTTTAATCATTGTAAATTTTATTTAATATCGTACAGTTTTATTTGGTGTCATTTTATAGAATATAGATGAATGATTAAGAGTTTGGGGTTACATTGCTCATTCCCGTATTAGACTTCTCAATAAAAACATGAAACCCGAAAAAATTGGACCAAAATTTCAACTTGCATATTATTTTGAATTGTTTGCATGTTTTTGCATATTTCGCTAACTGTTGTTGAATATTTCAGCTTTTTTTTTTTGCATATCGATCCGAACTCCAGTCATAACCCCTCCAATTGGTTTTAAAACAAAATAATACTTAATTTATTTATCACAAATTAGAATTAAATTTTCAAGAATGATAACAATCACAAATAAAAAGTAACTGAGAGAAAAAAAAGATTAAACGGTAAATCAAACACGAATAAACTGTTGAGCAATGTTACGTTTATTTTATTACAAGCGAGCAACATCATTGGCATGAGCGGGTGTGTGGAGCTCACCAGAGAGAGAAGGAGTCGCCAGGAAGTTGTGAGTGAATCACATATTCGGATAGGAGTGGAAGAAAGATGGCGATGAGAAGACAGGATGGAAAGATGGTGATGAGAAGGGACAGGATGGATGTGGTAGGATGCGCTCCTATGGAGTCTTTTGACTAACTCCCCTTCGTTTTCACCAACAGCAGGAGTTAGTTGGAAGGGCGGCTAGTACCCCGCGGTTTTCACCTACAGCAGGTACTAGGTGAGAAGGATGTGTCCCACGGGTTCCACCAACAGCAGGCTGTAAGCCCCCACCTGCCGACACCAGCGCCGCCTCGCAGGGTCGCGCTTGCGAAGGGCTCTTCCCCCTATCCCGATCCTCGCCTCTAGTGCAACCGGCTGACAACTCAACACTGCGCAGCCCGGAGTGGAGGGGAGACTAGCTACCTCAGGCCTTCAGTATCCCTACTCCGGGCCAGTAGTATTTTTGCCATCGTCGAAGTAAGAAGTGTGTGAGACCGAAGTATTTGTGTCAGTTGAGTTGTATAGGCTTATATGCCCTGTTCGAGTTACAGTAACGCGTTGTGTAACGGAGTGAATAGTTATCCCGAAAGCTGTGAAGTTCAACAGTTTTCCCTTCCCCGAGACAGAGACTCATTTAATCAATCTAATAGCAAGTCCTACCTTCGGGCGACCTCTGCGAAATCCTCCCCCCTTCAAACAGCAACGAGACGCGTAGTTTCTCCAGAATACGCCATCGTAGTTACAGGTCAAGCTTTGAAATCAGATATCTTTTCCTTTATTGTAACTGTTCGTGCCTAGCATTTCGTAATTCTTTTGATCATATTTCTCTTGTACATATCTTGTTGAGCTACCCGATTGGTAATGCGTCAGTAATTCCATTAGTAACGAAGTAACGTGCTCTCACCTTATCAACTTATTTTCTATACTTACCTTTATATTTTGTTTGTATGTATATATATCCTGTGTAACGACCCGCCAGGCCCTCAGCATTCTTTCTCGTAACTTGCGTAATACTAAAGTAACGTCACTCGGCCCCCAGCAACCTGTACATATCTAGCACCTTCAGTGACCCCATGATAACTATAGTAACGTTATTCTGGTGTTTTCTTATAATAAATTTATTTCGTAATTATCTCGTAAACAGTGTACTTTTCGTTACCCCCGATCTCCTTCAATCAGGTGTGGTAATTCTGTGTATTTTGAAAGACCCCCGAAATTAACCCTTCTGGTGCCTCCGTAACGTCAGGCCTTCAGCCATATCAAAGCCAGAAACGGATAATCTCACCGAGGGGGCTTACAAGGCACTGGGAAGATGGAGACTGACCCCCGCGGTTTTCACCAACAGCAGGTGTTAGGGGAGAGAAAACTGTCCCGCGGGTTTCACCAACAGCAGACACTGGAAAGATGGTGGCTAAAACCCCGCGGTTTTCACCAACAGCAGGTGTTAGGTCCACTTTCACCAAAAATTTGAAACGAGTTTAACCCGGAAGAGGTTGCAAATGAACGGAGTTTTGCGCTCACTGTCTTTCACCAGAGCTCTGTACGAGTTTAAACTTCAACCGAGGCGGCTCAAGTTTAAACGCCCCAAATCCGGCAAGTTAACGTCGCTAATCTCCATTAGCCATGAGATCCCATTATGGCCGCCTAGCTTAAGGTTGTGAAATGAATTAACGTTAGTTGGGATTGTATTGGTATTTACTCAATACTATGTATTCCACAATGATATTATAGGTACCTTACCTCGTGACTGGAGTCGTCGTAAATCAGAAATCACTTTGGCAATTTACAGTTTATTATTACAGCGGAACAGTGGAAGCGGGAATCGACATCACCTGAGTGGTGGTTGTTGTTGTTTTGACGAGTTTATAGTCCCGGCGCGTCATATTGTCCAACTTTTGCTTGGACATTTTAAACTAAACTCCGTCAGGCAAACTCCATTATTTCAAACTGGGTTTAACCGACATTTGGGTTGGTGAAAGACGCCAGCTGCCTTTCCAGGTTTAAACCTCGACGTTAACTTTAACGGAGTTTGGCTAAACACCGTTAAATAATTTTCTGGTGAAAGTGGGCCTTAGAGGAGAGGGAGGTATCCCGCGGTTTTCACCAACAGCAGATACCAGGAAGGAAGGCGCCCCGTGGTTTTCACCAACAGCAGGTATTAGGAAGGGTATGACAGGGCGAAGGGGGACGAGAGAGAGGGATTCACAGAGACAGAGCTTCGAGAGAGGGATTCGGCAAGTCGGGGGTCAGATCGTCGAATGAAGAGCTGGGCCAGAAGGACTGTTTTTATAGGGACTTTTCCGCCTGTCCCCCCTCCAGAATCTGCTGTTAGGGTAGTTATGGCAGTTGAGGGCTGTTTGTCCTGGAAAGGAACCTTCGCCTACCTTCCCTTGCTCTGAGAGAGAATTACGACAGTCATCATGGCCTTTGCGAATATTTTCTGAGCAATTAGGGGTGGTGGGTTGGGGTGGGGACATGTTGTGCAGAAGATTCCCCTTTCTTCCCTATAAAGGTCCCTTCACGCTAGACCCGTCACGAGACCGGCCCGTCACTGTCACGAGAGTCCAGCGGCCCGAGATGGGCCTGTGACGGACCGAGTTTCGTCCGTCGACGAACAGTGCAAAGCATCACTCGTTTGGGAAGTGAGAAGTAAGCAAATAATAATGCAACACCTGATGTAAAACGCTGCAAAATACTTGTCACGTGGTTTTATTATTCTGTTGGACACACACAATTTGGGCTATTCATTTATTGTTTCTTCCATGCGTACCTAATAATAATAAAATAGCTATTTTTGACGGTTTTTGCCAATTTTGGCCCCAAAAACTAAAAAATTAGACTCCTGTTTTTGACAAATTATCTTCGATAATTTAACTTGTAATTGAACTAACTGTCTTGATTCACCTGGTAGTACTGCCTCCTATGTTATTGTACACTTTGCTGGTGATTACAGCAATTTTCACAGGTTTTTGAACCATAAAATATTGAATTTTGAGAGTTAAAACTTCGTTAGACCCTCATTCCTTCGCTCGGTGTTCAAAATCAACTTCATATTCGGTCTCCTCATCCTAAAAAACATGGAAAACGATACCTCACAAGACGTCAAAAATACCTGGTTTTGCACCCATTTTTCACCCATAACACCCCTAGGTGTTTTCCGATCGGGCTGCCGAGATGGGGAACCAGGGCACAAATGGAGAATGTGTGCGAAAGAACGATTTTTTTTCTTTTTAGATTGAAAATTAGGGTAGATATCGATCGGACGGCGGACGCACATAATTTTTGGAATCTACACGTCAAACGCAAAAGAAAAAATTGTGAGGGGGTGTTCCAAAAATATTTTCCGAACCAAATACATACCTGGGTGTATTATTCAGAGAATAATAAACCAAAAAATATACCTACACCTATATTTCTTACCTGTTGTTTGTCATTCCTCTCCAATTTGCGACAGTGGCTGTTCTCGAGTCGTTTGTTGTTCCGGTGAAGATGGTGTCTTCGGATATCTCAGTTGTTCTGTGCAAGAACGCATTTTTTACCATTTAAAGAATAAAATTCGTTTTAGCGCAGAAAAATCCGTCTCCGCAAGAGTAGGTAATGAGTTCGCTACCCAGCCCGATCGCACTGTGCGACAGCCCCCAAAATTTACAAATTTTTGGACCAAAAAAATCGAAGCAAAAAGGATTTTAGAACATAAGCATGTGGGGTGTTGTCAGTCATGTTTTTTGGGGCGCTGAATCGATTTCAACTGGTTCCAGTCAGATTAGATGCACCCAGCATACGAAATTTACAAAATTGTAGTCCGAAATCCAAAACAACGCATTTTTTTGTTTTTGTCACTGAATCGATTCTGAGTAGTTTCAGAACGTTCAGACTGCATCGAGTGATCAAAATCACAAATTTGTTTGGTTCCAAACACCCAAAAATGAATTTTTGACATAATTTTTCTGCACGACGTGCCACTCTGGTCTCAACGAGAGCCCAGTCAGGTTAATGAGTACTTTGTCAGACAACCATTAATTTAAACTCTCAATTTCCCACTGTTTCTTTGAAAATTCGCTCCTTAAGCATAACTGCAATGACTAGAATTTGTTATAATGTTTTTTGAGTCGGCAAAGGTTTCTCCTAACGACCTGTATACTTTTGGACCAAAAATGTAGGTAGAGTTTGTTGGGGACTGGTTCACCAGTGAATTCATGAAAGTAAGGCAAGCATTTCACCTAGCAAACTGTAGAAATTATAAAGATTGTAGGGAGGAGATTTCGGGAGTTGAAGTGAAAGACTTTTACAATATTGGATGCTAAAACGCGGGCTAGGTATTTCTGGAAAACAGCAATAGAACAGGTCAAACACAAATCAACCTATTAGGTACTAACTACTCACTCCTTTTAGCGAATTTTTAGAGAACATGAAGCTGTTGCAATGTGTCCAAAATTTATAGTATAAGTATATGAATTTTTTTAATAGGCGAATCCGTTTCAGAGCATCCTAAATTCATCCCTAGATTTTAACAGAAATTTATATATATGTTTCTATGGCACTCCTCTGACTGTGGGTACGCGATAAAAATGCCAAATTTCGCAAAAATGCGTTAGAAGAGGAGCAATTTTCAAAAAATTCCGAGTTTTAAGGGGTCAAAAATAGGTAAAAACGGCTAAAATTGCTAACAATATCATGAAAGTAGTATGGAAGGGTAAATACAGAAAAATACCATTTCAGTCGTTTCTCATACAGAATAGGATTTTTATTTGGATTTTTTGGGGTCAAAAATTGATATGAGGGGCTAAAATCAATATTTAATTCACCTAAAATTGTGTGGGATGGTAATTCTCATTTGTATGATGAAAATATTTTTATAAAAAAAGTGGGTCAAATTTGACTGTAAGTGTCAATAATTGGTAAAAATGGCTAAAAATCACGATAAAATGACATACTTTTACAAAAAGTGCTGTTCCGTGTTGTGCATTATAGTAATCCAATTGCACAGGTACGTAGTGCATACCAGGTTTCACCCAGATAACCAACCGTAGGTAGGTACCTGCCGCACTATGTAACACCGAGACTTCCTCCATGAAGTAACCAATGACTGTGTCCCTCATGGCAGTTGTTCAGAACAACAAGTCGGATTAGCTGATAAGCGATAAGCGTGATAACATCGATAAAAAGTTCCCCTGCCTTTGTGGATCGGTTTATTTTTTCCTTGACAAGCTTTTCAGTGGGCGTGTTCCTTTCAGTTCTTATTCACTCTCTGTGGCTCGTTTGTGAGTTCTGGAACTTATCGGGAATCCCTTTCATCGGATCTTGTTTATTTGAAGTGACGGAAATAACATGGATGCCCTCTGCGCTAGTGGGGCAAATCATTCCTGTAAGTTGTAGAAGTTTCTGGTTTCTTACAAGATACCTACGTTTAGTTCCGAAAATTCCTGTAAGAGTTGATATCGTGTTGTTTCGTTGAGCGAGTGACGGAAGTTTCAGTTGTGCGAGGTCGTTCGTCCGTACATCTTGGTAATCAGGTCAGTGTCAGTAATGTCGGAGTATTGGTTAATCAGCGCCCCCGGGGAGGGGTCGACGCAGAAAACCTGGGAAACCATGAACGAAATGACGTCGAAACAGCATAACTTGTCGGATAATTACAAATTCCACATCCCAGACCTCAAAGTGGGCACTTTGGATCAACTCGTCGGCCTTTCCGATGACCTTGGCAAGATCGACGGTTTCGTGGAGCAGGTGGCCCACAAAGTGGCTCAGTACTTCGGGGAAGTATTGGAAGATCAGAAAGACAAACTGCATGAGAACCTTGTGGCGAATAACATGGAGCTACACGCTTACCTCACGAAATTCAGTTGGGACATGGCAAAGTACCCAATCAAACAGTCCTTAAGGAACATAGCCGATATAATAAGCAAGCAAGTGAGTCAGATTGACGCTGAATTGAAGGCCAAATCAACGGCGTACAATAGCCTGAAGAGCACGCTGCAGAGTATGGAGAAAAAACAGAGTGGCAGTCTGTTGACGAGGAATTTGGCGGATCTCGTGAAGAAAGAGCATTTCATTTTGGATTCAGAGTACTTGGTCACGCTGCTGGTCGTGGTGCCAAAAATTTTGGTGAATGATTGGAATAGCAAATACGAGCGGTTTTCGGATATGATCGTCCCACGTTCCAGCCAGCTCGTTTTCATGGATGACGATTACGGTCTTTTCACTGTGTCCCTTTTCAGAAAAGCCGTCGACGATTTCAAGACGAAAGCCAGGGAAAACAAATTCGTCGTCAGGGACTTCACTTACAACGAGGAGGAAATGGCTGCGGGGAAGAACGAGATCTCCAAACTTGCCACGGACAGGAGAAAACAATTCGGGCCGCTCGTCCGGTGGCTCAAGGTGAATTTCAGCGAATGTTTCTGCGCGTGGATTCACGTCAAGGCGCTCAGAGTTTTCGTGGAGTCGGTCCTCCGCTACGGGCTGCCCGTGAATTTCCAAGCGATGCTCCTCCATCCACACAAGAAGTCCACAAAACGCCTTCGCGACGTCTTGAACCATCTGTACGCTCATCTGGACAGCAGCGCTCAGTCAGGGGGCGGAGCTGGAGCGAACGACAGCGTCGACATTCCAGGGCTTGGATTCGGGCAATCAGAATACTACCCGTACGTCTACTATAAAATCAACATCGACATGCTGGACTCGAAAGCGTAAGAAACAAAAGCAAACAAAATATTCAAATCCCATCTCCATGTGGTTACTTATATATACGCAAAACGCAAAATGGGGATCTTGCATGTACATTTATTCTGCTCCAGAACTCGTATAATTCGATGCATTCACTATAGTGCTGATGACGTCATGTTTGCCCAAACCCAGATGACTTCCTGTAGGCACTTAGATTGAATAGAGCCATCGCTCTGGCCTCAACAAAATAATACGTTTGTTGCAACCAAAATAGATCTGTACCTATTGCTCCACAGATTCCGAGCTCGCAGCTATGCTACTCTCGCACTTATGCAGGGTTCACATGGACGTGTAATGTGGACTGTGTAAACCAACCTGGTCGGCAATTTTGCAAGTCCGCATCTGTGCAGTGGGCCACCGCCCAGCCTCTGTAACCTTCCAGCATGTTTTCTCGTATGCCTGTCGTTCTTGGCAGGTTCGCCCTCCGCACTACGCATTCCCACTCAGCCATGTGAATGGGACCCTCCATAACGGCTGACTCTCCACACCCCCGTCCATCATTTTATAGCATCCGCATTACGTGTTTCCGCACTCCATGTGAACCCTGCTTTAGGGGTATTCAGTGATTTAAGGGTATTGCCGCTGGAATGTAACTGCATCTTCTGTGATTGGTGGGAGAGGTTAGTTGTTGTTGGAAGGTTATTGTCAGAGGAGCTGCCTCGGCTGGAACTTGTCAGCCATTGGGCTGGCAAAAGCGGTTGGTGTAAAGTACCTACTTGTACACCCGCCAAGTTCCATTCCATTTGAATTATTTGCACTCGACCATCACATTAATTTCTCCCCCTACTGATATTTCTGGTTTCTCTCTCTACAAATTGCATCCAACTATACACGAAAGTTGGTTCTTGGTAAATCATGCAAGTTCCTCATTGTCTTAATTACGTCCACTATGGCAGGGATCACGGCTTGATTATTATGAAAATAGAGTTAGATTAATGCAACGCTTCTCTCAGATTGCGCCTTAATAATCCAATAAATACCTAGTTACTTCTCTGATTGATGAAGAAATCTTTGTTTGCAGTAGTGCTCATAGAAAATTTCATGAAAGGAATCTCATTCCCAAGTGTATGTTGATGAAATGGTATAAACGGTTGTTGATCTTGTGTGGCTGTTGAACGGTTCAACTCGTACCTACGGATAGCAGGTAGGATGTATAAGCCCGGTATATTATGTACTACCATACTATACTGTTAAGTTCTTCGCTACGCTTTGTAATTTACGGGTTGATTATAGTTGTTGAAACTCGTCAGAGTTACTATTAGCGAATTTTCAAACAAAATGAAGCTGTTGCAATGGGTCCAAAATTTTCAGAACATGAAATTTTCAAAATTCTTTACAGGCAACTCCGTTCAGAACATCCTGAATTCATCACTAGATTTTTAACAGAATTTATATGTATGTATATGAATATATCAATTTTGTTAAAAATTATATAGATTATGTTAAAAAATTGATATAATTATAGTGATGAATTGATATTATTGAAATGATATTTATTTATTTATGTGTCACTCCAGACGATATCTGTCCTTGGGAACATGATAAAAATTCCAAATTTCGTCAAAACGTTCGTATTGCGAAACAAAAGGATGAGTTCGAAGGTGAGCAATTTTCAAAAATTCCAAGGGGGTAAAATTTGAGTTTTTAGGTATCAAAAATCGGTGCAAACGGCTAAAATGGCGAACAGTTTATACAAAATAACTGAAATTGGTATGGGAGTGTGAGTAAGAAAGAAAAATACCATTTCAGTTGTTTTTCTTAAAGAATATCCTGGGTCAAATTTGGATTTTTGGGGGTCAAAAATTTGTATTATGGGCTAAAATCCATATAATTCACCTGACGTTGTGTGGGATGGTGAATCACGACGGAGGGGCTATTTCGATGATAAAATATGGTCAAAAATCGGTAAAAGTGGCTAAAAACATGAAAAAGTTATGTAATTTTACGAAAAGTGGTAGGTTTCCCGCTATATCATCTTTTTACACAATAGCACGAACGTTTCTTTGAAAATTCGCTCTTATAGCCATGCTGCATGACTGAAACTTTTTCTTTATTATAATATTATATTTCTTAGAATCGATTTGTTTTGACATTGTAAATATGAATAATATTATCTTCAAATAATTCAACAAATCAAATTATTATTAATTTCTAAAAGCCATATCACACTTTTTTCTGCATTTTTTCCGCATTTTCGAACTCCAAACTAGCAACAGAAGAAGAATAAAAAATGTGAATGTTTACGATGAATAAGTGCCATACATCACAAATAATACAAGGCATTCCGGCGGAATGCAGTTTTATTAACATTGAAACTGGTGTTGGTCTCAAAGCTGGAAGTTGGAGACAGTAACAGCAGGGTTACTGACAGAGTTGTGAAAGTTACCTTCCCAAGTGTTACGTTTTAGAAAATTCTGTCGATGGAAAAACTAAGTCCTAAATATCTCGGTGAATTAATATTGCATTATCTCTGAGTAAAGGAAGGATATCTTAATATTGCATTATCTCGGAGTAGAGGAATGATAATATATTAATTCTCAAAGCTGGACATTGGAGACAATGACAACAGGGTTACTGACAGAGTTGTGAAAGTTACCTTCCCACGGGTGATGTTTTAGCTTTACGTTACGTTTTAGAAAATGGTGTCGAGGAAAAAACTAAAACTTGTCTTAAATATCTCGGTAATATTGCTCTGCCAGGATACACACAGGTGGTGAAGAAGTTCACCCTGAGAAAATGCTGAAAAGATGCGGTTCTTCCACTTCACATTCGGGAATAAGAAAATGTTGAAAAACTGTTCATGTGGTTACATTTGTTTTGCTTGTGTTTTTTCAGTCATTGGTGAAAGCTTATCAGAGAAACTTCATTCAGTTAGAGATTGGCAATTGGCATTTTTTCTTTGTGTGTGTTTAATTATAAATGTTGTCAAACACAGCATCCTTACGGCTGAGTCTGGGTAAATATTGTAGGTAGGTAGTGTGTTTACACTGTTCAGGTTTGAAAATTCCCCAGGTGTTCCACTTTATGTAATATGGTAAAACCCATTGTTTTTTGGCTTGGCGTTAGGGGCGTTCTCACGAACTGGTAGAGACCAAGTATTTTGCCCGTGATTACCTACCACAGGTGGTACTTATCGCTGGAGGAACCTCCTCATAATGTAAGTATGTTAAAACCTGACAAATATGCATAGCCACATTGAAGTGGGTTTTCCAAGTACCTGTCTGTGTGTTAGCAGCAGCTGATCTTCCTTGATTTGAGGTCTGTCTTCCACTGGAAGTGATAACAAGCGATCAGGCGATGCGAGGAGAATTTGAGGAAGCAACAGGAGGCCACAGGTGTCCTCCATTTGAGACGACTAAACACGTGTCTGGCAGTGCAGTTCCGTGGAAGTGAAGTGCGTGTTTGTGGTGGTGGGGAGCTGAGGTCGCTTGAAAACGCAACCAATCCTGTCCGAACAGGATCCGTCTCGCTCGTTGCTTGGTATCGCCCAAGGTCCATCGCTCATAATTACCCGTGCCGATCCCCTAATGTAATTTACCGCAATGGGATCCAGTCGCTGGTGTTCGGACGAGCATAGTCGCTTGGTCGCTCGGTATCGCTTCCAGTGGAGGACCGGCCCGAGTCGGGCTTAATGGAATGTTTCAGGAAGCCTATAGATTTTATTAATCCTATTGTTCCTAAAAGTACACGTCTACCCGCATTATAACTTGCTTCATAAACTCAAAATGACCATAGGTGAGTTTGTAGCAATATATTGACTCAACTCCAACTTCAGCCTAGTTTGGAGGATATTTTAGTTCCTGTTGAAACTTATCATCCATTACCTCCTTCCCGAAGCTCTCCTAAAGTTTACTCCAACTTAGTTCATGAATTTATTTATGAATTACTAAAACGCTTATTATGCACAATTGTGAAACTCCTTACCTAATTGCTTGACCTTCACCCTGAGTAATGATTAGTTAATACATCAGAAAATAACCATTAGTTACAATGTTTTCAATTGTTTTCCTACAGGTGGTTACTTGTTTAGTTCCCTCAGTACACATATTATGTATGGAATTTTATTCATTCCCCCCCCCCCCCCACCATTTTCAGTCTCCCATGTAACACACCGTAACGCTTGAGAACCTCCCCACCCCCACCCCGCAAGTATTACGTAACTCAGTCAATAAACTTGTAACAAAAAACCAGCTTGAATCTTTTAAACATCGTTTTATGCGTAATTTGGCAAGGATTTCAATCAAATTTCGTTTTTAATGAGATATTGTTTTTATTTTGTTCCTAACAAAGCTTGTACAAACAAACAATTCTTACTTATACATGCAAGAAAATCAACTATCCCAAATGAACGTAACAAATTGAAAGCTTTGTTCGCGTGCAGGCTTTTTCTGACGGTTAGGCGACTCCTAGAAAACCGTGAGAAATCATCCATGATCCAAGAAGGGTTTGTTTGGGAATCGAGAAGGCAGTGCGTCGTCAGGTTCTCGTCTTCTGTGTACTGGAATGACGATCTGAATAGGATGATATACGATATATAGGATGATAGTGTTATAATTATGTAGGATGATAGATAGTAAGGAAAACACGAACAGCTGGCCATGGATACTGCACAGCCTGAAAAGAGTGTGAGAATCACTGCTAACGGCCAAACGCCTTTCTGACGGTCAGATAACTGTGTAACCGGGAACAAACCTGAAGTTGTAACTAATATAAATACTGAACAGATTTTTATGGTAACAAAAAAATAGCAATAAAACCAAATGTATTCATAATAAAAAACTACATTTTTAAGAACCAAACAACATATAAAATATCTAAGGGAAAAAGTCAACAATACCTCCATATTGAATGTGTGAGTTACATAGCACTATGCCCTAACCCCCCCAAGTGTGTTACGCAGTATGCATATATGGCCCATAGTCCCTTTTAGAATATATTATTTTGTGTAGACCCAAGGATCACACTGATGAAAACAGTGTTTATTCCTTGTTTATGTCTCCTAATTCGGTGCATACGCCCGATACATTTGGAATAGGAGGGTACCTATATACAGTGTATGTATAAGTAGTAGGTATCTTATTTATATAGGTATAATGCAACACATGCACAGTAGTTTTGGTTATGTTTGTATTCTTGTTCCCCACCTAATCCATGGCGTGGACGTGGTGATTTTCATTGGTTCAGCTCGGAGTGAAGGGCGTAAAATAAATATTTCTCGTTATTCAAAGAGCAATCATGTATGATGCACGAGGCTGACATAATTACTGGGCATTAGAAACCAGTAAATTATGTTGGGTAAATTTGACATTAATAGACTCAATTTTTACATTCTGTTCTGTCATGTACTTTGATTTGCGTATGAAACCTGTATCCTCCAAGCTCACTTTTCCCTTAACTGCTGGGCTCGAGACCCCAAGCTGTCACCAACACACTATGGAGGTAACAACTAACATTGAAAATGACGCCATAAGTCATTCAGCCGTTTGATATCCTCATTTCGTCAATTATTCACCAACAATACTAAGAGGCTAGGACTGTTCATTCGTTCGTTGATTGTCACAAACCTGTTATAGTTGTTTATTTATTGAAAGAATGTTGATTCTTTGATCTTTCTTTGTTGATGATTTGATCTGGTATTCGGCTGTTGAAATTTACAATTCTTGTGATTGCTTGCTCATGTTGCAAATCTACTTATAGATTATTATGAAGAAATTATAAAATATAAAAATATTTAAAGTATTCTGATGAACCTTTTTGTTGTTTTCTGTTCTTCACCTCTCCTGAATTGATCGTGGATAGTTATAAATATGTTATGAGAATAGATTAGTTGTAACTGGCAATTATTCAAGCGCTTTTGGTATTCAATTCCTGGTTAACATTCTTCTCTATACTGTAAAAGTTCGGCAAAAAATAAATGCTTCTGGAACTGGGGGGAGTCGATCGATAGGCAGTGATTCCATGAACTAATCATATTTTACTTGAGCCACTGATCAACTTTTCTGGTGATTAGCAAGCGCTTCTTGAAATAATTCAGTGAGAAGGCCATTAGTGTGTCAAGCCAGGGCCTGCATACATTTTGGGTAAAGGTTTGAGGTAAACCTTGCTTTTGGTGGGTTTGTCTCTGTTTTTGGTCAGTAGGAACTTACTTTCGTCGGTTGGCAGTAAAATACAGAGCACTGGTCTGTAAAAGGCTTGGAAAGCCTTTGCGTCGAAAAGGTTGGAAGAAAGAAATAGACCCTTCCACTCTACAAATAAATAAAAACGCTGCAGTCCTTGCCACATGGGTCTATTATTCTATTAGACTTACCTGCAGAAATTTTGGCTGTTCATTTATTGTTTCTTTCATGTGCAATAATTTAAATAGTTTTTTTTAATGGTTTTTAACAATTTTGGCACCCCAAAAACACGGATGAGGCTCCTATTTTTTTTTTTTTTTTTTACAAATCATCTTTGATTATTAGTCCCATTTAATTGTCTTGATTCACCTGTTGATACTATTTCTAGTGTTATTATACAAATTGATGGTGATTTCAGACAATTTCCCAGGTTTTTGACTTTAAAAAAGTGAATTTTTTGGGGCTGTGCCTTCGTCACAACCTCAATTCTTCACTCTGGTCAAAACCAACTTCATATTCGGTCTCCTCGCCCTAAAAAACATGGAAAACGATACCTCACAACCTCATGTTTACTAAAACCTCGAAACCCCATATTTTTACACCCATCTTTTTCCCCTGGGTGTATTCCGATTGGGCTGCCGAGCTTTGGAGCACAACTAGGACCCAAATGTGTTCCCAAACTGTAGGAACTTACACGATTTTAGACGAAACTGCGGAATAACGACGATTTTAGACCGAAATTTAAGGCTGAAACTTCGTTAGAACCTCAATTTTCCAATCTTCGGTCAAAATTGACTTCATATTCGGCCTCCTCGTCCTAAAAAACATGTAAAACATGAAAAACTGTACCAAACACATTTTTCTGACATGTAGCACCACTGATACCAGTGTGGTGCTGTTTCCTGGCGACATGATTTGCTCGGACGGACACTCCTGGAACAGTTCCACCAGGGTGGAACTGCATTCTGAAAATGAATGGATAGAACTGTCCAGGATTGAATCCAGAACTGGCTGTCCGAACTCGTGCTGTTGATTCCGAACAGATAACCTGAAGTATTGTAACATTCCACATCAGCTGAAGGTGGAAGCATCGAGTGTGCAGGATCAACGTTCTCCGAAAAATCCAGGACTGTTTGGAACTAGCCCTGGACTGCCTGTCCGAACGAATCTGTGGTGGCACCAAAAAATGTACTGCGATCTGGAGGCCTAAGGAGTCCTACTGTCAAACTTTCAAGTCAAAATATCCGAAATTCTGGCTTGTAGTGTGGTACAGCTTACATACATTAGTACATACTCGTACATCACCCACAAATATCACTTGTCTCTAAAGGCGGCTCCACACATGCGGTACTTGCCAAGTACCGAGTAACTCGGTGACTCGCCAAGTTACTTGGCGAGTGACGAGCTCCTTGCTCCACACATTCGTGGATCGTCCCGTGCAAGACTCGCCTCGGGAAAGCGAGCGTACTTGTTTCCTTTAAAGCGGGGAAAAAACCGACACTGGAAGGAGCCTCCCCAAGTACGGTTAGGTACTCATGACTCCGCGAGTACCGAGTAACCCATCCACACTACTAGGAAATCGGCAAGTATCGACTCGGTACTTGGCGAGTACCGCATGTGTGGAGCGGCCTTAAGAGCCTCACTGATATTAGGCCTATAAAGCTGTCAACCTAGATACCTAGCTTGAATTTCAGATTTAACAGCTACCTACCTCTGGCGCGAATTCCTTACTAATTAGCGTGACTTCATTATTTTTTTTAAACTGCCCCAAATGTCTATTCTTAGTTCACTTTGCACAGTTGGTGCACCCACTTCATTTGCCTAATCACCAAACTCGCTAAATATACCTGTTATTTTTTGAGCCCGAGTATTTAAAACAGGTACCCAACTCCTCATTCGTTTGCTCTTTTTCAAAACTGTTACACAGTATCATCAACTCGGGTCGGAGTTCTACCCCAAAGAATATTCCCTCATACTTTTGCAGGTAACAGAATATGTACCTAAAGGTAGTCTACGTTGCTCAAGTCATCTTCCATCCAAACTCTTTCCTCGACATTTATGAATGACTGTTATTAAAATATAAGAATCTGAAATGTACTAGGTAAACTTGAAGCCACTTTTAACCATTTGAGGTCCTGTGATGGAAGAGGTCAATAGGCGCAGCCCTCTTTGCCACGATGAGTTAGTCTGGTCTTCGCTGTATTTTGAGGGATCTTAGAGTTTTTGTGTCATTTCAAAAACGTTGCAAATTATTACACAATGGTTTACTATTTACCTGTATGGATGCCCCTTCTGTGTAGATCACTGTTTTCTGCGGTCAATACCTACCCCCAAGCTCCCCCCAGGGAAGCCCTAATTCGAGTACTAGAGCCAGTCCAGGAATTACAGTTTCATAAAAATGCGCAGGGTGTTGTGTATGTGTACCTGATAGCGTGCGTCTTTTTTCTCTCGATTTTCGGTTTTTCTGCTGTATAAAAACCCTACATGTCTATATTTTTTTGAAAACAGTATTAGGAAATATTTCTGTGACACTTGAAGACTGGAAAATGTCAATAAATTGTACCTGGCTAATTTCTCTATGTCTATGGACAAACCTTACAGTTTTTTGACTAATAATGTCTACCTATTAGCCACTAATTTTTGCCAAATAACTTTAATTATCCAAACCTTTAGTTTTTTGGCTAATTTTTCTCGTGTCTTTGGACAACCCTACATTATTTTCCATTTGAAAATAGTAACACCAAATGTTTCTGTGATCCTTTAAGACTGGAAAATCTTAATTAATTGTACCTGGCTTGTCTATGAACAACTAAAACTAAAAACGGCTTGTTAAACTTGAATCTTCAAGTGATGAGAATATGATAACAGTTCAACGTTAACGTTAGTGTCACCCATAGAAGCTAAGCTACACGACTTCACTTTCACGACCTTGGATCGTGTCACGATCTAAGAGGTTAGCATCCGGGTTTTTTCCCTTAGATCCTTAGCCCGCCAACGACCTAGTGGCCAAACTTTTGCGAAAACTCTCTAATGACTGACGACCAGGTTAGCTCCAGTCAGGCTGCACGTGACACACTGCACTACAACGGCAAAAGGTTAAGGTATACCTACTCAATGTACTTGAATAGGCTTACCTGTGCCTTCTGTACACTGATTTAAAATATCAGAAAAGAAAATACACGAACTTCATTTCCTACAGTTTTATTATTAGAACAGCACAAATATATGTATACATCTTGAATCGATAATAGAATGAAGGCAGAGATTGTTGCTCGAAGGCAGTGAATCTTGGATAATGAAAAAAAGAGATTACATCGTTTAAAAAGTACTTTTGCGATGACGTAGGCCTGTACAAAAACGTTATCTTGTAACAATATCACGCCAATAAAACGTCAAAGTCTTCATTTGTAAATAGATTTTGTAGTCCAACGTGTTTGTTCAAAACTGACTACACTTGATGTCGTTACTT
This sequence comes from Leptopterna dolabrata, assembly GCA_954871275.1. Taxonomy (NCBI): domain Eukaryota; kingdom Metazoa; phylum Arthropoda; class Insecta; order Hemiptera; family Miridae; genus Leptopterna; species Leptopterna dolabrata. Next base: position 3,540,045 of record OX940982.1, on the reverse strand, counting down.
CAACAAGACGGAAAAATAGATCGGAGTGCACAAAAGAGAAATGTTTGCATCAGCTTGGATCTCTGCAACATTTTTGACGAAACGGGTAGGGAGAAAAAAAATAAAATAAAATCTCTGGCTTTCGATTTGAAGATGTTATGAAGGTTTTTTTCCCCGATCAAAATAATTTTATGTTATCAGGTATGAGCATGATTATTAATTAACTTGCGAGAACTTGATTGCTCCCAGTTGACTAGGTAGAGCTGACTGATGGTGCAATTATTATAGGTACAATTAACACGATCTCCTGTTAGTGACTAGAATATTTCAGTTCGTAAGTTGGAAGAAGATTCATTTGAGCACCCAGTGTGCCAGAGGATTTCAATTCGATATGTATTTTTCCATCCTACATCCAGAGAATTTAGAACTTTCATTGAGTTTCCCTAAGCAAATAAATTATCGTTTGCATTAGGGGAATCTATTTCTAGTTGAGAATTTTGGAACAGTACCTACGAATTATATTTGCCAAAATTACAGTTTTCCAAACTGATGCTAAAAATTGCCTACAGCAGTAGGGGTAGCAATGACACACCAAGGTTTTTAAATTAGTTCAAGAAGTTCTGTTTCCCCCTCCCTGCGACCATAAGCGTGTCAGTATCCACGTTGCTCCGGTGTTGCCATCACCATCTTTTAATGTTTTACTTTTCCATATTACCCGATCTCAAGTGCAACTGTTGTATATTTCTGTCAATGCTCCTGTCGGAAGAAGTCTTTGTTCGTTTCGAGAACGGCAGTGCTGCCAGGTCTCCAGATCACTGATACCAAGTGATCCGAGAGCATTTTTCAGGACGTGGTGGGAAACATGAGATCTCGGTAGTCATCACCATCGTCAAACCCCAGCAGGTGCCACGCGCATCATCCCATGCAGTGTTTTGGTGCAGAGTGGGGGAATACTGGATATTGAACAACTACTGTTCTATTATAAAGCTTGGTTCACACGGAGCGGTAGACCAACGGAAACAGGAAGACTGAAAAGTAATGAAGGAGTGAGTGTAACTACTGAAACAGTTCACATGGAGCGGAATGTTATTACCAGAAAAATCGGTGTCCGCCTAAACAATGCACCCACAAAAATGAGAACACCAACATTCAGGCGTTATCATGGATAATATTTTATCATGTTTTATATGATCCATGGGCGGCTTCTGCCTGGTTCGTGGAAAACGTTTTTAAAAAAAATCTGACAGTGTGGTAGGCCATCCGCCAATCAGATTGCAGAACGCACCTTCCACGTCTGCAGATTCAGTGGCCTTCTGCTACACGTGAACCAAGCTTTAGTGGTACACATTACAATCAGATGTTTCATAAATATAGAGTTGCTATTATACACATTCAAATCCGAATTTCTATTGAAGTAAGGATTCATACACAGAAATCACAACTTACTGCATCACTATTAAAAATTCTTTGATTCACGCATACTGTGCCTCCACATCAGCCGGACACAGTAACCATCAAAGCGTTTCACAAACCACCTTGCCTATTACAAGACTCACTTGGTTCTTTATGAAACAACAGGTACCTACGAACCAACAGGGACTGTAACGAAAATTTGAAACAGACACACTAATCTTGATTTGCTTATTTCAGCACCTACTTTCCAAAATTAGATATCGTTCTACACTCAAATATATAACTAACATGTTTTATTTTTTACTGTAGACATAAAGTACACAATGACATCAACAAACCATTATGTACTAATTATACATGAAGGTACCACCTAATTCGATGAAATGAACATTTTACCTCAAGAGCATTTAACTTGTGGAACGCGAACATATCTAATTCTGGGATTGGGACACTCAAGAATGTTCCTACAGAACTGACAAATAATCCAACAGTAAATACAGCTATGAATACTCCAAAAATTGAATTGGAACGAAATTATACACTGACTGGTCACACAACAATAATAACATAGTGAGTGAATGCATTCTCAAATATCGTGTTTTGTACACACAAAAAATTATTGCTTAACGATATTAATAATGCTAGATTTATGATAATAATATTGAAGGAGATCCAAAAGTATCTTCAGACCCTTCTATCACAGAGTTGAGTGCTTTTTTAATATAATTTTCCTCTATTTCCTCTTGAATTTGATTTGGTCAATAGAAACTAAGGAAAGAAGTTTTTTGGAAGTTTTCATATAACGGGCAAAATATATCACAGTGCAAACCTGTGGAAGAGAGTATTTTATTGCAGAATTTTTACAACATGAATTGATCTTAAATTGCTACAAATATTTATTTATATTATATTTCACCAAATAGCCATTTTCTTTCAATTATAGGTACTTGATGAAGACTGTACTAATTCGTTCTTTAAATTTATATTTTTTCTGGTGAAACAATTTCACTTGCTGAGAATGGGCTTTAATCATACATAGCTAATGATTATACAATGCTGAAGGCAATTCTGGTGGCTGAGTTGTGCTACCAATCTAAGGCGTGACCGAAGACACCAAACGAGTGTTCGTCAAAGATGTTGTTAACGTGTAAGTCATATTTAGCTGTTGAGCGTTTTTAGCTTCAGTAACATTAAGGTTAGAAAAGGGAATGAGGAAGTGCTAGAATGTATTCCACTGGTGTAACTAATGCCCTGCAATCGGTGAATTTCACTCAAAAATAATGTTTATGACAGTTTAACTCGATGTTCCAATCAAGTAAACATTTAATTTATACTTAGGTCTTTGGTCTCGAAAATAGTCTCAAAAAAGGCCTGTAGGACCTTGAAAGCCACTTCGTTCTCCATTTCCCTTTGATAACCTAAAATTGATAGATAGGTAGGTAGGTACCGAGCCTTCCCTACCTAACCCTTAACTGGAACGGATCAGGGTTCACTCCACTGAAGGATCGATCCCTTTGTGGGACCAGAATCGGTGGATACTATAAGGAAAGAATGTAGTATCCATGAGGTTTGGTACAAGTCAGTGTTCCAAACCGTGTATATAGTAATGGATTCGAGACAAATGGGTCTGCAACAACCAATCACATAGCAATATTTTGGATCCATTTATGGGCTCAGATTTGAAAGTTTGGGGTTCGATATATTCATAAAAAATTAGAGGGAGAGATTTTGGTTTCGAGTAATTATAATGAGCTAATCGAAACAAACATCTCAGCCATCTCAATATTTCTGAGATCGTCTGTTTGAATCCCAGTGGCCTTTCTTGAGCGAAATAGAACAAATTCTGTTCCTCCTGAGAGCATATGGCAAGGCAGTAGGACCTAAAGCCCAGCTTGGGATGGAAGAAGCTGTGGTGGATACTGAACCTTATGTTGGAGGTGTGTGGATACTGAAGCTTATTTACTTTTTACTTTTGAAGGCTTCTCCCCTCGTCAGGGCTTGCCTAGTACCACCTGACCCCAGGAGTTGAGGTCTCTCCACTGCTCCTTGTCGAGGTTCCGCCTCCGCATTGCACTGACGACTCCTCCTCTCCATGTAACACGTGGACGACCTTTTTCCTGGCATCAATTCAGAGCCTTGTTGGGCCATCTACCATCCAGTGTTCTTCTGAGGTGGCCTTACCATTCCAGAGCTCTCCAACGCGGGCCATCATCTCTGTGACTGCTTCGATTCAGAACCTTTTTAACCTGTATACCCGTCAACTTCGTCTGAGGCCATCCATCACCACCACACACATAATCTGTCAGTTCCGCTGTGCGAGAGACCAACCTTCAGACCCATGTAGAAGAATACTCTCCACCACTGCGTGCAGAACGAGTTTTTTGCTCCGGAAGCCCTGTCTCAGGCCTTTGGAAACCAGGAACTCTGAGGAATAAATACGACCCGTCCTAACAGCTCCCCGGGTGTCTTGACAGGTTCTGCGGGCCAGCTCAGTAAGTGGACCATTAACTCCTACCACCCACACAGCTGTCCAGACACGGGATATAGGCACCGTGTCATACGCCTTCTCCAAATCAATGAACACAAGTTATATATTGGTGCACTATAAAAATACTTTCCCTTGGTGAAAGCCAGCCTGTTGCTCAGTGATCCTTCCAGCAATGCTCTCCTCCAGTCATTGGATCAGGATTTTACTCCACAGACAACCCAGAGATGCCACCACAATTATGCCTGTATAGTTGTGCATGTCCTTTTTGCTTCCCTTTTTATGCATTGCAGTAACCATTGCTAACTTCCAGTTGTCAAGGATAATATCCCCTTCCATGATCTGGTTGAGCAAGTGCGCTATAAGACGAACTAAGACTTGGTCACCATACTACCACAGCTCCATGGGCGGCAATCCCCCTGGCCGGGCTGCCTTTCTGTTCTTTTACCACCTCATCGTCACAAATGGGTTCAACCGAGGTCAGGCAGTGGGATCGAGCAACATCTTATCCGAATGCAACCCTGCTTTCAGTCAGCATTTCCGCAAAACGGTCTTTCCAGGGGGATGAGATTAACCTTTTCTTTTACCATTGAAGTTCGCATCTGCCGTGAAACCCTCCAGGCTGCCACTGACCGACAATATCCAACAGTGTACTCGATATCATGGCCTGATCCAGAATAAACCTGTTACTTTTGATAAACCTGGGATTCATTATAACCCGTACCAATATTTGGACCCATTCACACCAGACTGACATCAACACGTGAGGTAATCATTCCTCCTTTCTTCCCTCTCACACCCAAAAGAACCCCGAGTCTGTATATTCTGTGCATGGTAAATCAGCTTGAATAAAGATGGTTCCTACTTAAATAGGTTCTAGGTACCTACCTACCTAAGAGATAAGTATAGGTGTCTACATACCAAATACGGTCAACAGGTATAACCTGAGATGTACCTACAATCGTGGAGTAATTCCTGTCTAAAAACATTAGATAAATATGAAGGGAATACTATATAAGTACATAGATTCATGGTTTAGTAGGTACAGTCAATATCTTTACAAAGTTTTGAAATGTCTAGGCGTCACTGAATACCGATCAATCACAGTGTAAATATATTATATATAATGTAGAATACAAGTATAATTTATCATTAAGCACCAACTTTGACAATTAAAGTGACTACTAAAGCTAACACTCACAAAATACATTAATTTCCAAGTGTCGGAGAAGAAGAACGTAGTTTTAATCGTAATTAGACAATTCTGGATCACTTTATTGCTTCTTTTCCTACCCATCGGGATGTTAGGATTATAAATGATTTGAAATAAACAACGCATGTTCAAACGAAAAGTACTGGTTGACTGTGTAACAGCTCCATGATATTCTTGTGGCTTAGGGTGGATCTGTCAAGTTGTTTTCTGGGGTGAAACATAACAATTGATGGGTCTGATAATGTTGTACCTGCGTCACTTGAGAAATCTGACTGGTCAGCTGTGATGTAGGTACGTATCTGCATGTTCTACATGACAAGGAAGTACAACTGGAAATACTCATGGTTTTGGAACTGCTGATTTTTTTTTCCAAATTTGTTTTTTGTGTGGTTTGTTGATGACAAAAATCGAATAGGTTCGCCGGAACAGCATAATTACATTTGTTTCGTTTCTAAGATTACGCGGAAAGCGGCAATGACGTCACCAAAACTTCTTGAACAGCACTCTGGCTGGGCCAACATGGATAAGCTCACCTCAACGTCGTGGATTATATAAAACAAGCTGTATCCATAGAAAAGAATAGACACTGGTCGAGTACTGGAGGGAGCGCTGTCAATGTAAGGACATCATCGCCAGACCGTCGAGGGGATACTTCCACTACTAACGGAACTAACCGTTCAGATTCGATACTAAAAGGAAGGTACACACCAAATTATTAACAATCCAGGAGTACATGATTTTCAACAATTTCTAGGGCTGTTTTGGTTTCAAATTTCGAAGTAGTTACACCATTCAACCCTAGAAAAATATAGGTAACCTGTCTAATTACTCGCCGTTCAAAATTTAAACCGAGTTCTTGATGATATTCATAAACATTACGATGAGAATGGCATAGGTAGGTACAAAAGTAATAGCTAAATTGGTCGAATTAAAATTTACATTAGGTATACAATAATCACATTTGTGCTTTTAAAATCTCTTAGTGCCGTAACAGTCAATGATAAAATACTGATAAATAAGTTAGATAATGAGAAATCGTGTTAGCAAGGGTTGGAATAATCCAATCTAAACACCATTAAGAAGCTATTACATGTGGAAGGAGCAATGCCTCGAACTATTTAGGTGCATGAAAAAAACTTTGGTTATTGTAAATTAAAATTTGCGTATTGCCAATTTTAACCAGTGTAGTAACGATTACTATCCATTAAAAACAACGTACAATTACACGAAGAATCATGAGATACTCTTACATTTTTAAACATGTGCATTAAAAATAAATTGAATATTCAATAGTTAGGTCAACTTATTTTAAGTTAAAAACGACACTAGAATCAATCCTCGATTAAATATCGTATTATTTACACTTGAAAAACCTTATTCTACATTTGACTATGAAATTCAAAACTTACACAAATACTGGATAAGGACACATCAGAACTAAGATATCGTCTAAGCAGATACCACTCAGGAAGAATAGTACGACTAGGAAAATAAATCGAGAAGAAAGGAGAATAGGAAGGTTTATCTTAGCTACCCGTACTGAGAATTTTAGAACTTCAATTATGATTGTAAAAAGTGCCTAAACGTTGTGTATGTTTGAAAGCACGAGTTTCGTGCATGTCGTCGTTTACTGCTACAAGATCAATACTGGAGTGTACCAGGCACCTTGTGGCTAAAATTAAATATCTGCAGCATAAATCTGTGTCCAGTAGGTATAGTAGGTGAGTGTGGTGTACAGACAACTCGATGGCAACTTCGTACCACTACAGGGGAAAATACCACCTTTTTGCGCTGGAATTTACTGCTGTATGGCTGAAGTATAAATCAAATGGATGGATACTAGTGGTTGAAGCGTTCAAAGATGCGAGCCGCCGTAGGCTCTTTTTGGTGATTTCGAACCCCCGTTGTGAACCAACTTTGAGAAATTACAATGGCAGGGGTTGAGAACCTTTCAGAACTCTGTACGTACAAATGCTTTTTGAAACAGTTCGGCTCCGCTAACCATAACACACAGAACAGAATTCTGTACAGGTGATAAGAGTGAAAATACCTAAGTGCAACTCTCAAAGTACGAGTTCCAAAGAAAATCCCGAACTGCTAGAACTGGTTCTGAATGGTTACGAACTAACTTGTCCAAACAACGAACTTTCAAAACTGCAAGTCCACATACCTTCAGGCATTCAAATGACAGTACAGCTCGGACGTTCAAACACGTTGAATGCCCCTCCATCCTATTTATACTCGAAGGCTGTATCACAGGCTGAAACTTCAACTGCCCTTTTATTAACCCTTCTCTTAACTGTGGAATGCACCTTCCAAGTGAAGTATTATACTTCATACTAAATATTTAGGTATTCAGTTGTAACTATAGGTTTGTTCGCAGTGACCATCTGACGGCCATCTGAAAGGCGTTTGGCCGTTTGCACTGATTCTCGGACGCTTTTCGGACTGTATAGTATCCATGACCGGCTGTTTGCAGTGTTTTCCTGACCATCCACAACCAGTTTTCTGACAGTCATTCCAGTACACGGAAGATGGGGCGGACGAGAATCTGACCCTGCAACGCCTTCTCGATTCCCTACCATTAACAAACTCAAACCCTTCTCAAATGTTTATCAAGATCGACTGGATCATGGATGATGTCTTGCAGTTTTCTAGGAGTCAACTACCCGACAGAAAAAGCCATCGCAAGGCTGGTAGCAGTAGTGACCCGAAAACCTGTTTTCATTGCCTGTACATCACATTAAAAATCTCTTGACAACGAAAATCCAACTTTCAAACACCACAATCGTTCAAACGATAAAAGTAGATGAATAATTAAAAAGCGAAATGTATTCACTCGATCCGTTTCTTTAAAAATACCCATTGCTACCGACTCGTTTTATTTTAAATTGCGTTACTTTGATAATTATTTTCTCGTTTAATAATATTTCACTCAATATTAAATATTTATATTTCGTGCATTCCTACCAGAAGAACAGAAATACACTCATACATTATGTCACAAGGTTTCCCACCTCTTCACTGTCTTTACTCCTCTTGGTGAGACTTAAATACCGAGCACTCTATCCTGGATCATCATCCATTTAAGCGTAGTACCTATACTACTTTCAAAAAGAAAAATAGGTGCACATGTCTTTTGAGATAATTTCATGGCAAGAGTTGATTTATTTATGTAGTATAGATTTCCTTTATATTCAAGTTTTATGCGTCTCATATAAAATTTAATACTAGTTACCATTTTATAATTCATTTTCTCATGTTCAAAGCGCGCAAATCATTGTTTTGGACCCGTCTCATTAAAGGTACTAAAATGAATTTTCCTTAGGTTTCATCTTGAGGTATTTACATACTTCAATTTAAATTTAAATATTTTACTTTTTTGATGCAAGATAAAAAAACCCAGAAAACTACATTCTTTATTAGGTAAATCGATTCCGTTAAAACATGTTACCTACAGAAGTAACATCTTCGTGGATAAAATCTGTTCTCCCCTCAAGATGAAACCTTTTTCGTCCCATATTGCTAGTACAACAATGATTATGAACACAGTGGTTGAATGAAATGAGATCAACCTATCCGCCCAAATATTCAACGTACAGTTTCAGAGTAACACTCAAACGGTACTAAACCTGATAACGTATGCAGTTCACTCTTTATTTATAATTATTCATAGACAAGCTATCTTAAGTACACCTAATGAAGATGAGGAGAAATATAATTATGCAGGTAATTAATATTTTTTGTTATCAAGATTTGAAGGCATTTTTCTTCAGACTATTGGTCTCGGGTAGTAACAAAACAGGTTAATCGAAGAGACTAAAAAATTAAATACAGGAAGAAGAATCATTTACAGAAATACAAACATACTAATATGAAACAGGGTAGGTAGCTAATTACACTGTAGTTACTGTGAACTTTAAGGCTTCTCTTTATAACTTGGAAGTTGAAGAGTTTTAGCTGAAAACAAAATAGGGAAACGATTAATCGAAATGAAATTATGAAGAAGAAGATAAATGTTTAATTAAGAAAATCAAAATTACAATTGGACAATAGTTCGTAATAAATAAATAGGTGCGGCAAAGTTACTATAGGGTGTAGCAAAAGTCGGTATCTTTTTAATTAGTACGGTATTTTTTTATGGGCCGGTTGGCACCATTGTTGCTATCAGTTTTCCATAGTCTTATCACTCCGATTTGATAATCCGTGACGATTTTTGTGATTCAAACATTTCAGTGACCATGGCAACCTTAACTATGGAGCGTTTGTTGACTCGACCTTAGCGACTGAAACCGAGCCGAGTTCGTCAGACCTCCGCTAGGGGTAAAACAGCGCTGTTCACTAGGAGCCGAGACCGCTCAAATTTAATTTAAACCACGCCAGTTTGCCTCCTACCTATTATTGCAGTACTAAAAGCTACAAACAGAAAATGTTAATTTGACATCTTGAGAAAATCTCCCGCCAGATCATCTCATTGATTTCTCTGGTACCTACCTATTATCTGGCGGACAAATATTCGAATTTTGTCTGGGTAAACAATTTTGCGGCTAGTTTTCTCATGGTTTTTAGTTAGATACAAACATTAGTAGCTATATTTCTAGGTATGTACAACTTCGTTGGTTTTTATCACCCAGAAATTGTTCACAACTCGTTGGAGAGATGTCAGATAACAGATTGGACAGATCACAGATAAGCCGAGGAGGAGTTCCTACAGCTGCCTACCTATAATTACAGTATTGATAAGTACATACAGACAATATATTAAACACATTCAGTGCGGAACAATGATGAGAAATCGTCCAACCAACCTGATTTGAGTTCTTGCGGTTAATCACATCATCTGGGATTGTAGACGTAGGAAAATGCGTTCTTAGATGTCAAAATATCATAGTTTCGTAATTAGAGCGCAATTTACCTCCGTCCCGGATCTGGGACGGTCACACGGCTGGAGAGTTCAAGTGTTGTTCAAATGGTGCACCTTGATCCACCAACCTCTATCGCAGTGGAATTTTCTGTGAGTAAACTCCTTTTTTGGAGTCTCGCATTCACTGGAGGAAGACATGAAGAACCACCTGCACTTTTGAAGATTCAGGAACAAACTAAAAACGTACACAACATGGCACAGGACGACAGAAAACCTGAGGGTGAACTTTGAACCCGAATATCTCGAAACTTTTATATAGTAAACATTGAAACTGAGGTTATGTTTACCCTTCAGAGACCTTCCAGCCCCCCTTCACATGAAAAACCCGACGATTGGAGCAGTGCGGGAACCTTGCACAGCCCGATTACTTCACAATAGAAGGTGGCTCGGATCTGGGACGGTCGCATGGCTGGCGAATACGCTGGCATCCCGGATCCGGGACAGCCGCACTGAATGTGTTAATTTGACTTCTCTCGAAATCTCTCTCTAACACATGTCACTGATCTGTCCTGTACCTACCTATAATCTCTGGCGGACAAATACTCGAATTTTGTTATGGTAATAAATTTTGAGGCAACATTTTCTAATGGTTTTCACTTAGCTTCCATTAGTTGCTATATTCGTGGGTACATACAACTTCGTTTGTTTTTGTCACACAGAAATGTTCACAACTGGTTGAAGAGATCTCAGATAACAGATACGCTAAGCCGAGGACAAGCTCCTAGCGCTGTCTCGCCCCTAGCGAACATCTGACCAACCCGGCTCGGTTTCAGTCGCTAAGGTCGAGTCGTTTGTTGGTAATCGAAACTCATTAACGGTCTGGTGAAAGTGTTGCTATGACTGTGCGCAAACTTCGCGGAGTGATGGGTCGTAGGGAACCACCTACAGCAGCTGCTGTGAGGAAACTCGTAAGAAAATTTGAGGCCACAGGATCGAGCAGTGGACCTCCTTGTGAAAGTCGAAGTGAAACTAACAAAGAGGTCGCGTTTGATAACGTCTAGGCAAGCCCGACTAAATCTGTTCGTAGACGTGCTCAGCAACTGGGTATCTCACCCAGGACTGTTCATCACATTCTGAAACAGGAACCTTCCAAACAAAGGCTTCCTTAAAAAATTCAATCTGTCCAAGAATTGAAACCAACCGACTCTGCCAAAGGCCGAGAGTTTGTCAAATGGTTCAGGACCATGAAACACAATGATCCGGGTTTTCATTCACAAATCATTTTCAGTGATGAAGCTCACTTTCATTTAAGTGGTTTTGTAAACAAGCAAAATTGTAGGTTCCGGGGATTGGAGAACCCTCAGGAGACACAGGAACACCAATTGCATCCACAAAGAGTGACAGTGGAGTGTATTTTGGAGCGACGGAGTAATTGGGCCGTACCTCTTTGAAGATGACAGTGGAAATGCTGTCACCGTCAGTGGGGAACGGTACAGACAAATGCTAACAGATTTTTTAATCCCTGAATTGGAACAATCCGACATGGACACTAACAGCATTTGGTTCCAGCAAGACGGCACAACTTGCCATACTTCAAGGGCGACAATGGGTTTACTGCCCGAAACTTTTCAAGACCGAATCGTCTTGAGAAACGGGACTCAGAACTGGCCTCCCAGGTCTTGTGACCTAACTCCTTTGGGGTTACATAAAGTTCAAGGTCTACGAGAATAAACCCAGGACCGTCGAGGATCTGAAGGAAGAAATCTGGGAGAAGATCGCCGATGTCAACCAGCTGCTCTGCGGGCGAGTCTTGGAAAATTTCTTGGAGCGAGTAGACACGTGTCATCGGTCTAGGGGTGGCCATATGCCGGATATTATCTTCCATACCTAAATCGGACACGTTTACCAACATAATGACAAAAATATTATGTAAATATATCTATTTTTAATAAAGTTATGGGAAAATCAAAAAGATATCGACTTTTGCTACACCCTATAATACCACCTGCCGGAATTTCAGACCACAGAAATCATCAAGTCTTAAGAGAACAGTTAAATAAGTAATATGAAATGAAGGAAAATTCACTGGTGTACTTTGTAAAAATAGGTATTTAAGACATCAAAAATTGAATTCTCTCACGAGGATTCTGCAGTACGGCCAAGCCAAGTTACAAAATTTGGCCACCCTCCTCCAATTCAAACAGTCGACCGCCTCATCCAATTAAAACTGCCCTGCCCCCACCTAAACACACATTTAGTGGATGAACACTGTCTCCAACTCATGGAGGTTGCACGCGGAGCACTGCCCTGCAGGGCAGTGGCCACCCAAGGCAGGGCTTCGCGTTGTGACACAGTGAGAAGAGCGACGGTGGACCCCCGACAGCCCCCCCCCCCCTAGACTAGCGATATTATCACCAGTTCAGAAGGGATAGCGATTAGGTTTCAGCCTGACCGCCCCATCTTCAGTGGAAACAAAGAACTCGGGAACTGCCCACCGTGTCACAACATTCAAATTTAGCACCTCCGCCCTCAGCATGAACAGCCATCTCAGGGTACTTATAGGATAATCAGAATCTCTAAGTAGGCTGGAGCACGTTACAAGTGGGTCCACTCACGTTACTGTGTGTAGGAGTCTGAGATATTTACTGGTTGCCTCCAGTACGCTCTCAACTGACAAAATTCTTCTTGCGTTCGCCTTGAGAAGTGCGCTGTCCATCGAGAGATTACTGGGTATTTCGATTATGCAGTTACGCTATTCCTCCTTCAGCCCAGGAAAATCCATATCTTAACACTTCCGACGCCTCATTCTTTGGCAGCTGTGACTCGAAGCATTCTTGTGCCCAGGCATTTAACTTGCACAAGATAATTCAAGAGCAATCTCTTTGTGAACACCAAGAGTGGGAGTAATTCTGTCTCGAAGTACGCGATACAGTTGGGCGCGTGCATTGGAAAATGGAATAGCTTCTTTATTAGCAGCAATAGCACTCCATCCACACAAGAGAACCGTCGAACATCAAAATTATGATCTTTGTAATATACATTGCCAACAAACACTTCATCCATACTATGGCTAATTACTTGCATTATTTGTACGATAACGGACTAGCTCGTGGAACCTTGAGAACCATCGTCATGAAACTTTGGATGCCAAAAAAGAGCGAGCGACAGCAACTATCTGCACAGGACAGTGTTGCAGGTATATGATAGCAAACTGCAGGCGCGCCTGGGTTTCCTGTATATTTTTGTTTTGTAAGCGACTTTCGATAGATATTTTCTGTCGATATAACAAAGTTTCATTGGCAACTCCTTAGAATACTGATTTAGGAGGCCGAAAGGCGAAACATCTTCACAGATATCCAGGGATCGAACCCCCTGCTGAGCACTGCTATTCACGGTTTTGCACAGTCTTGCATCCAACCGGATTTTTTCAACACGGCAATTCACATTCGTGTCACTGATCCCAGTGATTAAATTGATGCACTGCCGGCATTCTCTACATGTCATTATTTTGTATTTGTATAGCTAAGGTACCGATTCATTCAAATCTTACCCAGTGCTGTAGCTAGCCAAGTCTTTTGCCGCGTGGAGTATCCTCTTGACATGACCAACTTTGGTGACGCCTAGATCTTTCAAGTCCCTCCTGGTAAGTGTCATCACTTCTCGCCCTCTAATATCATGACTTGTAAATACTTCAATGTATTCGGTCAATTGGAGAGACTCCAACCACAGTCCAACCTGCGGAAAATATTGTTTGTCATCATTCTTTCATTGCTTTGAGATTTCGGGGTAGGATGAAGATTGAAAACATAAAAATACAGTAAGTACGCGGTACGCGTTGTTTAATAAATGATATATCCGTTGCTGGTTTAGAATGAGATTTGCCACCTCCCCACTCAAGATTAACTAACAGAAGTACTAATAACAATGCATATCTGTGTTCTAACGAAATCTATGGGCCAGCCAGTAGACCTGCTTGTACTGGCCCAGTCAGAAGTGGGGGTAATTTAATCAAATCAGCAGAATCGTCTGGAGAGTGAGGGGCCATCTGAGAGACAGGTTCAATTTCAGTGAGGAGGCCGCTTTGAAACCGAATTCAGAATTCATCTGTGGGTCAGTTGTAAACCAGGTTTAGATTTCAGCTGCCGAGGCCATACGGACATCAGATTCAGATATCGGACGTGGAGATGTTAAGCCATTTGAGTGGCCTGGTCAGCTGTTTGAGCCTTTTGTTGCTATGGATGCATTTGGGATGCCAAATCAACATAACAGCAGCTGGGTTCTAGAACCAAACTTCAGCTGTGGGAAGAATGATCTGTGGAAGGCCATCTGAGGGCTAGAATCAGACGTCAGCCGTAGAAGCACAGGGTCAGAACCAGATTTCAGTTGCGGGGAACTTTTGGAAATCACATGCAGATTTCAGCTGTAGAGCCATTAGGGAAGGCAATTCGCAGAAACGTTAGTGGGGAGGAGACTTTCCTTAGCCCCAGAGAGCTCAATACATTTTACAGCCTCAATAAACAGTACAATTTTACAGTAACCTCAATAAACAGTAGCTGTAAGATATAAACGATCTGATGTTTTCCCTACGAAGAAGAAATTTCAGCTGGTAGGTAAATTAATAACACGTTCAACTCCTCTATCCCACTGTGCATTAGACAATGTATAGATACCTAGCAGTATCCGTGCATTTAGGTACTTTTGGAAAATAACATTTATAACTTATTGTACCTGTAAAACCAAGAGGATGACCTGGACAAGTGATCACCTATCCCCAGATCTGGTAGATCCAACCTAATGAGTTTAAATTCGGTTCGCATGTTCATCTTGGGCCTTGGAGGTGCAGTAAGAAAGTAAATTCAGTTATTTAGGTCTTGAATGACGTACTATGAAATGCAATCCGTAATGAACTGGGTAATAAAACTAATAAATAATAAATTCAATATGTGTAAATCCACTGTAATCAACCGTCCATTATTATCCTTAACAAAGAAAACTGTTAACTTGTGTGACGGCTGCAGGGAAGGACTTGAAGCCAGGAATCCACCAACTCCAAACTACGTTTGTGTAACAAGTCTGGGTTTCATGGATGGGTCAATTCTTTTCAATTCTATAAATTCTATTTAATAATTCCCAGGAAGTGTTAAGAAGACTTGGATTAAACGCAAATAGTCACACGAACCATTATAGAGCGCAATGAGTTTTTGCCTATTATTTCTTAGCTGATCAATTACCCATTTCTATTTATTTATTTTTACCCCCCCCCCCCCCCCCCCCCGGCACTGAAACTACCAAGTGAGTATGTTATGACAATCCAAAACCAACCCATTTCTACAATGGATGTTTTATATAATGTGGAATTCGATAATCACTGTTGATGAACGGCTGTGGAGAGGGACGAGCTGTGACTGCCGTCCAACAAAGCGAGTCACACCGGGGATCAGACGGTTTACAAGTAAATAATTCATTAAACAGGAATACTCGGCGGGCATACACATCTAGTATGATCTATACTTTAACTTGGATGAGCGAGCGAAACGAGCGGGCACTGCTAGCAATTAATGAAACCACGATAAGATGAAATGGTGCACAATCGAGAGAAATTATTAGAAATATAACAGGTAGGTGCTGAATATGGATATCGAATAGAATTAGGTAGGTACATGAACAAAACGGAACATACAAAGCACAGAAGAAAACATGTTGATGTGCCGGTGGGGGCCAAATGATTCCTGGTACCCAGTTTTCAATCAGTGACAGACAAATCTACGATGGACTGAGTCGGAAGATCGAAAAACTTCTAAGGGAAAATCTGAGTTTCCCTCGAAATGGTGAAGGGTGGTATGATAAATTACGGGCATTATAATATTATTATAAGCTGAATTCGGTCAAATATTCGTGGAGCGAGTGGGACGCCACGAACGAAAACACACAAACACTGAAAAATGAAAGGGTGGAGCGGTGGGATGGAAATATTTCTTTAGTTCTTACGTTTGTCATTTTCACGAATTTGGTCCTTAACGAACGTGTTCCAATGATCTCAACAAAATTATAAATTTCATAAGGCACCAGTCGGCTGTAAATATGTGATGTATTGTGAGTGTGTTGTCAACATTTTGAAATCCAGTCAACAAAATTAGAAACACAGTCAAACACCTTTTAGACGATTTTATTATGAGTAGTGTCAAAATAAAACTGCACTAAGAAAAGTGTGGGGGACACAACAGGACAGTAGTATACCAATTCCATGACAGGAAAGTGAAAAATTATAACAAGAACGTTGATTTCCTATTTCAATTTAACATTGCTATGTTAAATTGAACTCTACTGAGACTGCAATTTTGTTTCATCTTTGAAATGGCGAAGATTATATTAATATGAAGGAATAAACAAAACGCTGAAAGAAATTACAGAAGCAAACCTCTACAACATGCGCAGCAGAAGCAGACTGTCAAGAAACAATGATTTGAAAAGGCGATAAAAACGGAAGTGATTTCGTATATTTCAAATTGATTCTATTCAAGGAGTAGGCGTATGATTTTATCGAGATCCTATGGAGTGAGAGTGACTGTGATTCGGTTCTGAGAAGGTGGAAGAGCTTGATGACGTGTGGTTGACGTACCTCTTGCACGCCCCATGAGCTGACATCTCTGCTCATGCCCCTCGGGAAATCGCCTTTTTCTTTGTCCCTCCTGAATTTCAACCAAGATAGTTTTCCACCTTTGACTTTCCGCTCCTACGAACAAAATTACGATTCGTTGATAAATTATTTCTAAAACGTAAAGTTTTCATCATTATTAAGTCATTTTATTACAACATTGAACAGTTTGCGCTACCAAAATTGTCTATATAAGTGAAAAACGCTGCAAATCCCTGCACAACGGTTTATTATTTTGTACAGAATACCCTTCTGTTACAGATCACAGCTCTCTGTATAGATAACCCCCGTCTATATAATATAATATGTTCTATTCTATACATATTATGTAGATCGCGGACCCTCCGTAGGTTAGTACCTAACCCCGTACTCGTTACAAGGTACATACCTAAATTACGAGTTAAATGTTGCTACAATAATTCTGTCGAAGTTCTGAAGGAAAATTGTTGATGTGGTGTGAAATAGATGCCCCTTCTGCGTAGATCACTGTTTTCTGTAGTCAGTACCTACCCTCGTGGTCAAGTATAATGAACCGTTGTGTAATAACTTGCCCATCAATAATACGTCAACAGTTGCTCAAGTTACAAAAGTACCGATCAACAAAATCCAGCCCCTTCTTGGTAGATGAACCGTTCTGTAATAATATTCCGTTGTGTAATAATTTACCATTGTGTAATAATTTACCCATCAATAATACATCAACGGTAGTTCGTTTCAGAAGTACCTACCAACAAAATCCAGTGGTTCATCACTTATCAAATGAAATCGCAGAACAACCAACTCGACTTCATACAGCCATCCTTGATTATATAGTCAGGTGCTCCCTAGTGATGATATCCGGGCCGGATTTATACCGTTTGATTCACGATCGTGTTGACGAAGCTTTTTGGTGCACACGAACGGCTGGACACGAATGCTCCGGGTGGTCTCAAAAAATTGTTTAGCTCAAGATAAATTTAATAACGCAAAAAAAACCATACCCTTCTATCGAAAGTTTTCGAGCTACGGCGTTCTGAAAATTGCAACCCCTATTTTGAACCCCTTAGAGATGACTGACAGTAACGTCGAGCTTCGAGGACCAACTAGACCCCGAACGGAACCTATAACCCGAATTTCATCAATTTTTTTTCATGGCAACTAAGAAAAGTGGCCCGTACGGCGTACGGCAGACAGACAGACATTTTTTTATTGCATTTTCGGATTCTACATACCTTGAAACGTAAACCAGCAAATTTTGAGGGGGGTTAGAATTTTTTTTTTCATGCTCGATTGCAATGGTTCATTATTGAAAATAATAAACCAAAAACGTAGATGGAGAGCCCTTGTCCACAGATAAACTTATTTGTTTGATGAATTAGACGGGGAAACCTTCTTCGTGACATTTGGAAATCCTTTTTTTTCTGGTGAAATTTGAAACCTTGTTTGTGGTTTGAAAAACCTCTATGGATACATAAACAGGCATATAATAAAACATGAAGCCTTCTTATGAAGGAGTTGGGGAAAATGGAGTTCGGTCAGGGAATAGCTGGATGTATGATTGTGCCTAATGAATATGTATCCCTTCTGTATGTGTTTCTCCAGGGAGGATGTATTTTTATATTCCAAAGCTATTCCTTCCTTGACGGTTGCTTATCACTACTATTCCTTCTCAGTATTACACTAGGACATTAACATCTTCAACTTGCATGGTGACTCAAGACTTAAGTAGGTAGGTGTACCTACTACAGTTGATCAATATTTAGCATCTGTTCCTTCAAACTGGAACTTGAATACTCCGAGATACTTGTGTATAGAAATGGTTGCACAAACTGCTCATCTCCTATAACCAAGTAGGCAACTGAGAAATTATCCCACCGATTCGACAGACATGTGATGAAGGTACACTAGCGTCTGTCCTATTTCGGATGTGTGGCATTTTCTAAGTTCCGTCTCCATCGACGCCAAGGCATTGCTTAGTTGCGCTTCCAGCTCAGCTTCCATTTGCTAGAATAAAATCAATGTCGACACTATAGTATTAAGCATAACTGAAACATGATCAGGTTCTTTCTAATACGAGGATCTATTTACAAGCAATTTTGGAAATACAGATTCATTATAATGGACAAAATAAATATTGTAAAATAATACTGAACAGGTAATATTCTCACCAAGCTATCAGCTTTGTCTTTCAAGAGTGAGCAAGCTTCTTCGTGCAACTCCCGCGCACTTGATACAAGCGCTGTTAGCAACGATCTCAGTTCGGGCTAAAAACGAATGATTAATTCTTTATGGAAGAGGTCATCGAACCAACCAAAGTAATGTACCTACAGCAAATTATATACAGATACAGAGAAAATTTGTGTAAAAAAACAGGTTACCCCTTGCTGAATTTTCCCGCTGGGGTGGACTTTTTCGAGATTCGCTTCTGTCCTCTCGGCCAACTCGTACACTTCGGCTTCTAGATTTGGATGTCTGATTATCATAACTTTCACACACCTAGAAGAACACAAATAATGTGAGAACACAGATATAATGATTGGCGAGGAAGGGCAGGTATACAAAACTGTTCCTAGCTGGATGCGTAAATCTTGCGATGTCTGCACTCATTGCACTTGATTGAACATCGTTTTTCTAAACGGCATCTTACTTGACCAGAGTTGTAGTGGCTTCTATGAAAGTTAGGAGGAGTTGCATTTCATTTTGCGACAGCATATTTGGTCCGGGTGACCGAGGCTTGCTCTGTTTCTGTTTTTCGTGCCAAGACCGCAAGCTGGTTTCCAAAGCCTGAAAATGTTACATATCCATCAATTTATTCTTAAACCATTCGACAAAGAGGTAGGTGTGATGTGATAGGTAAGTTCCAGGAGCGTAGCGTGCCTCTGGTGACGGGGGTACCGCAATGAATTCCACCCCCCCCCCCCCCACCAACATTCACACTTCCTCACACACTCTAAAACTTTAAATGTGAAGCAGTTCTTAGCAAGCTGTTTGTCAAAGGAATTTTATGATATTATTGATCTTCCAAATTCATTAGAAATAATTCATAACATTCCCTTGCAAACAAAATAAAAGGTTTTTCGAACTACAGCCTGATAACCATTGGTACCTATTAGTAGTATATAAAATGGGTCTTCTGGCCCGATTTTGAGATGAGGCCTCTGGCCCCGATTGTTGAGCTGGGGCTACTGGCCCGACCGTCGAGCTGGGGTTTCTAGCCCGTCAACTGAAAGCGAGGCATTGGGTGTCGGGAACCAAACTCTGAATTTTCAAGCTTGAGAAAAAAAAAAGAAAAATGAAAAATGAAAATGGGGAAAAAAAATGAAAAAATAAAATAAAAATGAAACAGGTGAGAGAAAATTTTTGTTTGAGATCGCGCGAAAAAACCTTGATGGCAAGGTGTGGTTGATTGATTGAATCTCGCAGCGAGCTTTTATTTCAAAATAATCTGGATCCCAGTTTCTCCCGGGGATCCCTGACGGTAGAATTAAAACCCACTCGAGCTCCTTGTCCAGCGGTCCAGACGTGCTTATCGACTTCCTGAGTGATCACTTAGTCATCAAAAAAACGCAGCAGGACCAGTGAGTTGCAAAGAGCGGTACAGATCGGATCGGATAGACATTTATAAGCGTGCTAGTGTCCTTTTCAATCATCAAGTAGGTACCTACATAAATTATCAGTCAGTTCGAACAACCGGTTTATGCACGGGAGTGAACAACAAAGTGGTTTTTAGTGCAAATTAAAGGTTCATGGATGGATTACCACGTCACAAGGTAAGGTTTAAACAGTTTACCCCTCCCACCACACACAGCTTGTTCCTGATTGGTTCATAATGACGTCACTTTCTATCATGATTATTGCTTGATGTTGATTGGCTAATAGTGACGTCACTATTGCTTGATGCTGATTGGCCAATCAGTAAACCGTCGAGTTTCGCCAGGGTAAAGAACAGCACGTCTCGGTATCAATTAGTATTGTTCGGACCGTCGAGTTTCGCCAGGGTAAAGAACTGCACGTCTCTGTACCCATAAGTACCTACTGTTCGGACCGTCGAGTTTCGCCAGGGTAAAGAACTGCACGTCTCTGTACCCATAAGTACCTACTGTTCGGACCGTCGAGTTTCGCCAGGGTAAAGAACTGCACGTCTCTGTACCCATAAGTACCTACTGTTCGGACCGTCGAGTTTCGCCAGGGTAAAGAACTGCACGTCTCGGTACGAACCATGCCTCCAAAACGCGAGATGCAAAACTCTTCCTCTAAAACAACCCGTCCTTGTAAGGATGAAAATAATGCAGCATATAAATATTGTAGTATATGTTCGTTATATAGATCAAAGAGTCAATTCGCACGACATTTAAAATCGAAAGCCCATAAAAATAATATTATTAAAAATGAAAAAAAATATAGTAAAAGCTATTTTGATCCTAAAGCTGAAGCCTCTGCTATTTCTCTTACTAGGAAAAATGATACAAGGGTAAACCCTCAACAGAAAAGCCTTGATTTCACATGTTACATGAAATTACCCGAATACACAGATAGTTTAACACCGTTTATCAGTAGAAAACCAACAAGACCTGCCAAAGTCGCTACAAGCCGTGCTTCTGTTCCACCCCAGGATCTGCCTGAAGATTTATTACAATATTACAATGTTCCAACCATGATAACGCCTTTCGCTGATACTCCTCCCCACACAAATCTTCTTTTCCCTTCCCCTCCTGTAAGAAAAGTCCACCCAGATAATAATCGGATTGTTGGTTTGTTGGGTGAAAATCCATGCATCTCTAACAAACCACCTAAAACCTTTGAGCAATTTAGGGGTTGTATGACAAATTTGTCTGGCAGTACCACTATTAAATCAAATCCCGAGGAAAAAATTAATTCCCATGAATCGAGAGAGGATGCTCTGAAACGTATTTCTAAATCGATATTTGATGCAGATTCTCAAGAGGAACTTTCCACACCTCACTCTCCGCCAAAAGAAATCCTAGCAGATAAGGATAGAATCGTAATCAAATTAGTTAAAGACCCTATTACTAATCAATATAAGGTTAGTAAAAACTCCACAGACATACCCCCTAATTCTCACACTGATGGTCCCTCTCTAATGAGTGAGAACTCTAAAAAACATTGTTCTACATGTAATATTCTGGTGACAAAATCAAATTGGGCTCGGCATATCAAATCTGTAAAACATGTAGGCTCCCAGAACTCTATGATTCCAAATACTTCCCCTCCTCAGATGCAAGATAAAAAAATATGTTCTTCCTGCAATTTGTCGGTAACAAAATCAAATTGGACCCGTCATATCAAATCCAAAAAGCACATTAGCAACACCGTATCAAATCAAGAAAATTTGAATGATGCGTTTTCAACAGAAGAGGAAATCACCATCAACTCTCAGTTCAAAAAGATTATGTGGACTTATATTAAAGGTTCCATTGACATATCTGCATTCTTGGAGTCGTTAAAGAATCCGATGATAGACAAACTCATGGAATATTGGGTTTTGAATCCATCAATCAAATTGCAGGTAAGCCTGGAAGCAACTTATTCTCGTGAAAAAATTGACGGGGAAACCCAATACACAGAAATGTACTTCCATACAAAATCTGACGTTATTACTACAAATATTAATTTAAATGATGTTATAGAACAAAAATTTGATGATTTAAAACAAAGAGAATCACAGCACCAACCTGCAGCAGGCTCAGGGTGGTCATTATATAGACCTAAAAGACTTATTCTGAGCTTGAGCAAATATAACCCTTTGAGTGGTAGTTCTTACATAGAGTTGCCCAAATGGATTTCAGATAAAAAAGCTTGTGTAAACGTTCATAATACTTCGGATAATTTGTGTTTTGCTTATTCTATATGCTGTGGTATTAATGACAAGAGGAAAAACCCTCAGAATGTTAGCCATTATAAACACCAAGTAAAAGATGAAATATTCAGAGGATTTCAATATCCCATGACACTTGATAATATCCCCAAGTTTGAGAAAAAGAGTCAAAATGGCTACCCAGGATATCCCAGTATGGCTATCAATGTTTATGAGGTCTCAGGGAAAGAAATCAGACCTATTGTGATATCAACTCAACGAGCTGCTGAAAAAGATATAGATTTGTTATACTTGGTTAATGAAAACAATGGTCATTATGTATACATAAAAAACCTATCTCGATTAGTTAGGACGCAAATCACCAAGCATAAGCAAACTATTGAAATTTGCAGAAGATGTTTGGTTTCTTTCAATAGTAAACGGCAACTTGCTGAGCATTCGGAATATTGTGGTGAGCATCAACCTGTGAAACCCTCTATGCCGACAGAGGGCAGCACATTAGAATTTCAAAACTTTATCAACAAATTCGAACACCCATACGTTATTTATCTCGATTTTGAATGTTTATTGCATGACCAAAAAAATAATAATAAAAATGACCAAAATGAATCCTTTACAATGAAAACTAAAAAACATATTCCTTATGGATTTACCACATATTTGGTATCTAGGGTGGATGGGAAAATTCACAAACCTTATTGCTATAGGGCAAAAAATCAAGCTGAACTCGAATACGTACCCCTCAGGCTCATTGAGAAACTTCATGGAATATTGAAATTTATCGCAAAAAAATATGAAAATTCAAAACCGATGAAGTTAACCGATGAAGAGGAAAGACATTTTCAATTATCAAACGTATGCCATATTTGTGATAAAGAAATTGAACTAGGAACAACAAAAGATAGAGATCATTGTCATCTGACCTCAAAATTTTTAGGAAGTTCACACCCCGAATGTAACCGACGCAGGCAACTCGTTACAAATATTCCAGTTGTTTGCCACAATCTATCTGGTTACGACTCGCATCTCTTCATAAAAGAACTATTCAATTATGGAAATGAAAAAAATCAAACTACAGTGCTCGCTAATTCTGAGGAAAAGTATATAACCTTCTCAAAGAACATGGTTAAATTGAGAAAGGGATACTTGAAATTGAGTTTTATTGATAGCTTTAGATTCATGTCAAGCTCTCTCGAGAAACTAGCGCAGAATTTGAAACCAGAAGAATTCTCGCATCTTAATGCATTTATCAAGGATAACTCTGTTTGTGGGAAATATTTTCATAGAGAGAAAAATGATGAAAATAAACTGTTTAGCATCCTAAGAAGAAAAGGGGTATTCCCTTACGAGTTTGTGAACAGTGTTGAAAAACTTGATCATGATAGAACACTTGCTCCTGAAGATTTCTACGATTCGCTAAACGAATCGAATATAAACTCCAATGATTTCAATCATTACCTCCACGTATGGAATAAACTGAAAGTCAAAAGTTTAGGAATTTATTCTGATTTGTACAATATTCAGGATGTTTTGCTGCTAGCAGATGTATTCGAAAATTTTCGTAACGTTTGCTTAGCTAATTATAAACTTGATCCTGCACATTACACCACAGCTCCATCACTCGCTTGGGATGCAATGTTAAAATCAACGAAAATAAAACTAGACCTAATTGTAGACTATGATATGTATTTATTAATTGAAAAGGGTATTAGAGGAGGTATTTCCCAGTGCTCGAAAAGATACGTGAAAGCCAATAACCGGCACATCAAAGATTACGATGATACGAAACCGGATAGTTATCTAAGTTACATAGATGCGAACAATTTGTACGGGTGGGCATTATCCAGGTCACTCCCGTACAGAAAATTTGAGTGGGTTCCTCCAACGCTTCATGATATTGAATCTTGGAAAAAAATAATTGAAGGATACCACGATAACAATCAACAAGGTTATATATTCGAAGTTGATTTACATTATCCTCAAAGGCTTCATGATTCACACAGAGATCTGCCATTAGCTCCAGAGCACTACAACCAGAAGTTGTGTACGACCCTCTACGATAAAAAACGATACGTTGTACATATTGATAATTTGAAATTGTATATGAGTCAGGGTTTAGAAATTACAGCCATTCACCGCGTTATAAAATTCGAACAAAAACCGTTTATGAAATCCTACATAGATTTTAATACCTCTAAACGAGCTAACTGCTCGAACGATTTCGAAAAGGATTTCTATAAGCTTATGAATAATTCCGTATTTGGTCGCACAATGATGAATTTACGTAAACGTCAAGATATTAGGCTGTGCAACGAAAAGAAGGCATCCAAATTAGCGAAAAAACCAACGTTTTCTAGATTTACGATATTCGATGAAGATTTCCTAGCGTGCCACATGACCCGAAATAAAATAAAATTTAATCAACCCCTATACTTGGGATTTTCGGTTCTCGATTTATCCAAACACCTGATGTATGATTTCTTCTACAATAAACTAAAACGATACGATCCTAATTTAAATCTTTGTTACATGGATACAGATTCGTATTTCGTAGAAACAACCATCGATCCCCATCAAATAATTAAGGAGAACTCGGATGAATTTGACACGAGTGACTATGATAAAACACATACCTGTTACAGTTCAAAGAATAAAAAGGTGATTGGGAAATTTAAGGATGAGCTGAACGGTGCTCATCTCTCTGAATTTTGTGGCTTGCGATCCAAATTATATAGTTATTCGTACGTTGAAAAAGAGGATGAGGTTTCTAATCAGGTAAAATGTAAAGGGATAAAAAAGAATATTGTAAAACAAACTATAGGAATGGATGATCTAAAATCATGCCTCTTTGAGGGAAAGGAACAGTATCGTAAGCAAAATTTGATACGTAGTTATAAACATACCTTATACTCAATAACAATGAACAAAAAAGCTCTCAATTCGGATGACACCAAACGATTTACTGAGGAAAATAAAATTAGTACTTTGCCTTGGGGTCATTACAAAATGCTAAAATGAATTTTATAATAAATATATTAGGTATTTTGCACGTCATAGGAAAAACAAATCTCACACAAAAAATATTCTTGAACAATATTCTCAACGGGTGAACCTCCTTGCACGAGAAGACCTCGGAGAGCCAGAACTCGGAGTAGTCTCGAATCGAACACGTCTTGTTCCCTTCATTTTGAACCTCATTTTCTATGTGTTGGTTTTGTAAATGCATACTTATAAGAAGATAGAACATAAAACAATAATGTCACTCTTCAAGATATCCGGTACAGGCTCAAAGTTGAGCTTACGGATGGAGCATCCTATTCATTTGGATGAGCATAAGGATTATTCCCTCGGTCTTTTGGGATTTTATGGTAAAAATTGTATTGAAAATATTTCTGAACCTATACAAGTGGTGTTTACAGGAAGTGATGATGATGATGAGCGAACATTGTACATAGGTAGTGGGAATTACTCGATAGAAAAGATTGAAAATATGCTCATAGGTTTTATTAAATCGAATTATACAAATCTTGCAGTGCTTGCTAGTAATAAAGATCTGTATTATCTTCGTGTAAACGAAACAACTGCTAGAGTTGAAATGAAGATGCCAGTTGATGTTGGTTTGTTCCCTTCATCGTCTGAACATCGTAAAAATTTAGGTTATTTGTTAGGGTTCTATCAAAGAAAATCAAATGTCTCGTTTTATTTTAAATCAAATACTCACTATGAAGCAAACTCATACCCAAGGTTGGAACCTTTCAAAGTTATTGAAATTCATTGCAACTTGATCAAGCCTGCTGTTATTAATCATCAGAATGATCCTCATTCCCACCAGGAAGCAGATATCCTACACATGTTCTATCCTAAAACTGAGCAGATTAAATTTGGTTCCCTGATTGCAGAACAACCTGTTCAAATTAACTACCTTGATATCAATAAGAGCGTGAAGTCAATTCAGAAAATCGACTTGGTACTCAAGAACGAATCTGACACCGAAATCAATTTTTTGGGAACTGATTTGACTGTGTACCTGAAATTAATCGAAAAATGATAGAACGTAATGTTACCCCACAAATTTTTTGTTTCAAATGTAAGAAAAAAACTGGTAATGTAAATACTTCAACAGTTCAGACAGCAAATGGCTCCTGGAGGTATCTAGCAAAGTGTAAAATATGCAATACTCAGAAGAGTAAATTTTTGAAGCGTGGATGGAAAAGCAACCAGAATGGTATGAACACGGGTGATATGCAAATTGAAGCAGTAGAGATGCATAAACCAGTCATAAAAAAATTTCAAAAGCGTAAAATCGTGACTTTAGGGATCGATGATTTATGGGCAGCAGATTTGATTGTGATGACTAGCTACAGTCATGATAACGACGGATATAAGTATTTGCTTAATGTTATAGATACATTTTCAAAGTACGTATGGAGTGAGCCGTTGAAAAAGAAGGACGGTCCGACGGTTGCTGCTGCATTTCAAAATATCATAGCCAGAGCAAAGAGTGTTGGGCATTCATCTCCCAATCTCCTTCACACTGATAAAGGATCAGAATTCAAAAACAATAATTTCAAAGCAATTCTAGATAAAAACTCGATTAAATTATACCACACGGAGAATCTGGAGAAATCTAGCATTATTGAACGTTTCCACAGAACGCTGAATGGCAAGATAAAAATTCGTTTTCACGTTAATCAAAATTTCAGATGGATCGATATACTGCAAGATTTAATTGATGAGTATAATCATAGCTATCACAGAACTGTTCGGATGAAGCCTGCTGATGTGTGTAAGGATAATGAAAAGATCATACTAGAGTTGGTGGTCCCTCAAAATTCCACAAAGATTCGATCAGACATTGAAGTGGGTGATCGTGTAAGAATAACCAGGGACAAGAAAACATTTAGCAGTAAGTACGGAAGTAGCTGGACGAAAGAAATTTTTGTTGTGGATAAAATTGTTTACACAGAACCTATAACTTTCAAATTGAAAGCATTGGATGGTGAAGAGATTGTAGGATCGTTCTACCGAAAAGAGCTTTTAAAAACAGCACTATAACTTTTTTAAATAAGATAAGATGGAACACCTCGTTACAATGAAAAATCCACCAAAGAGAAAAAACAAGTATATTGTTACTCCCTACGACTCTGTGCTGCAGGAGAACAGACAAAAATTTCCAGATATCATGAGGGCGATAATTGTTGGTTCAAGCAATTGCGGTAAAACTACGTTACTCATGAATTTCATATACAAAAATTGGATTGATTTTGCTTATTTGTATATATTTAGTAAGTCTCTCAACCAACCTCTCTATCAGAAATTATTGGATCGCTATCATGCTGCTGAAACTAAACTCGGACAGGAAATCTGCTTCTCTTCTGATAATTGTGAAAATATGATTTCTGTTGATGAATGTAAGCCTGACTCATTAGTCGTTTTTGATGACTGTCTTCTAGAGAAACAAAAGGAAATAAAGAATTATTTCACAAGAGGACGTCACAAGCGTATATCCTGCATTTATTTAGCACAATGCTACAACCTAGTTGATAGGCAGGTAATCCGTAATAATGTCAATCTTGTTTTTGTATTTTCACAGAATAAACATTATTTGAAAAACATATATAACGACTTTGTTGCTGGCGATATGTCGATTGAGGAATTTTCTGTTCTTTGTAAGCAGTGTTGGGAAAAGAAACATGGGTTTATAACTATTGATTTAACGAAGAAAAGAGATTGTGGAAAGTATCAGTGTCAGTTGAATGAAATCCTATCACCCCTCAACAAAAGAGCTGTTGAGTAATGTGACACCTCATCGATCCCTGAACGTTGTTTGAACGTTAATTCTCGTTGTTTTATCGATCACCGAACGTTGTTTGAACGTTATTTGTCGTTGTTTGAACGTTATTTGTCGTTGTTTGAACGTTAATTCTCGTTGTTTTATCGATCCCTGAACGTTGTTTGAACGTTATTTGTCGTTGATTGAACGTTAATTCTCGTTGTTTTATCGATCCCTGAACGTTGTTTGAACGTTATTTGTCGTTGTTTGAACGTTAATTCTCGTTGTTTTATCGATCCCTGAACGTTGTTTGAACGTTATTTGTCGTTGATTGAACGTTATTTGTCGTTGTTTGAACGTTAATTCTCGTTGTTTTATCGATCCCTGAACGTTGTTTGAACGTTATTTGTCGTTGATTGAACGTTATTTGTCGTTGTTTGAACGTTAATTCTCGTTGTTTTATCGATCCCTGAACGTTGTTTGAACGTTATTTGTCGTTGTTTGAACGTTAATTCTCGTTGTTTTATCGATCCCTGAACGTCGTTTGAACGTTATTTCTCGTTGTTTTATCGATCCCTGAACGTTGTTTGAACGTTAATTCTCGTTGTTTTATCGATCCCTGAACGTTGTTTGAACGTTATTTGTCGTTGTTTGAACGTTAATTCTCGTTGTTTTATCGATCACCGAACGTTGTTTGAACGTTATTTGTCGTTGTTTTATCGATCCCTGAACGTTGTTTGAACGTTATTTGTCGTTGTTTGAACGATCCTTGAACGATTGCTCAATATATAATAAGAATGCCAAGATGGACGTGCAAAAATTGAATGCTGAAGCCAAAAAAGCTCGTGAGCTGTCCCGTATTGAGAAAGAGTTAGTAGCGAAATTCAGACGGGCACAGACGAAGATACGTGATCGTAACAGATTTAGACATGAGGAATATAAACCTATAACATCTGCTATTCAAAATCTAATTGAAAAAGAGGAAGCTAATGATTATAAACCTATAACAGAAGCAATTGAAAATCTACAAAAAAAGGTTGAAAATCAGTTAGTACCTTTTCAAAAATCGATAACTTTTCTCCCTCAAAACGAAGAAGACTATGATGAGGAAAAAATTTCTGAAGAGGAACAAAGTTCTGAAGGGGAAACGGATCTAAATGGCTCTCCTGATGGGAGTATGGAGACTCTGAAATTTTCCCCGACTGCTCATCAGAGTACACCCAAGCTATCAAATGAACCAAATCCTGAAGTTGAAGATAGTAACATATACGGTACACCTTCAAATAATTCACCCAAACATGTACAGTTAGGAAAAACCGCCTACAAGTTTCTACCAAGAGCGAACGATAGAACATTTGGACTTTATTATGAGATACCAAAGCAAGCGTATATGATTGGCAATACATCTGTTGATTTTGATAAAAATGATATTATATTAGGGGGTGAACGGTACGAAGGAACTCCTGGACTTTGGAGGTTGATAACCTACGATAAAGCACCAAGCGAAAATTTGTACACACCTCAGGATTTAGAAAATTATGAGAAAATTCTTACTGATACAGATTCTATGTTTCAAGGAAATAACCAAGCAACCAAAAAACCGAAATCTAGTAAGGGAGATAAATGGTCAAAACTAGTAAAGAATATATGGAAAAAATATAACGGTGATAAAAGAACTGATCAAGTAGGATCTGGAATCGTAGAATATAATAATAACGTCGTTGAGTATAAGTATATTGACAACTTGAACGAGCTAGTTGCACGAATTCATTATATATACAGTCAGGAGCAGGCAGGAAATAATAACTTTCATAACGAAAAATTAGCTATCCTACAGTTCTTCAACGATAGGCTTGAAGAGATTATAGACACTCCGAAGGGTACTGAATATTTAATTCGGTTTGTTTCCAACATGCCGTCAAAGCTTTTAAAAGGTGATAAGGTAGGGTCTGGCTTATTCAATTCATTACTGAAAAAAGTTCCTTTTGAAATGCACGCGAGAGGCTATAATTTCCTAGGACCTGGGACGAATTTGGAGAAACGTTTAGAAAGAGGAGATGTGGGGGTGAACAAACTTGATGACGCCGCAAAGGAGCATGATATTTTTTATAGAGATCACCCTAAAACCGCGGATAGACATGTCGCAGACAAAGTTTTGGAAGATAAGGCGTGGAGTAGATTGAATTCCAAAGACGCTGACCTGAACGAGAGATTTTGGGCGTTAGCAACTGGTGCAGCGATGAACGTGAAACAAACATTTGGGATGGGGATTGAACCTCAACTAAAGTTTTAGTAGGTAATAATAAGAGGATTAACAAACGCCATGAATAATATCTCGTCGGCATTGTCACTAACAAGCGGTCAACGGACCAAGATCCGAGCTGCATACAAGCAGGGGAATGGAGCTGTCATACAATTAAGTAAAGAACAATTGTTAAAAAACAATGGTAAAGACAAAATTGGTATAACACGCGAACAGCATAATGAAATAGCTAAATCTCGGTTGAAAAATAAAGGGTATCGTTTGAAATTATCATATGAGCAGTTGAAAGAAAATTATAGAGGCGGGTTTCTTCCCCTCATATTTGCTGGGTTAGGCGCACTGAGTGGATTGTTGGGAGGTGGTGCTGCTGTTGCTAATTCAGTAATTGATTATAAAGATCGGCAGAAACGATTGCAGGAAACGATAAGACATAATAAAGCGATGGAAAACAAGAAAACGGGTGGTCAGGTTAAAAAAAAAAAAAAAAAGTCGAAGCGTTGAGCAATTTTGATATTACTTATTATGCTTTGGATAAACTTGGAATAAATAATTTTAGAGGGGTATTTATGAGAGATGCTTTACCTAAAACTCCAAACATAATTGAATGTGGAATTCTGAATCTTGGTGATTCAAAAACAGACGGTACACACTGGACGGCTTACTACAAAAACATGATGGATAAATATTATTTTGATTCGTACGGGAACGCTAATCCACCGAGGGAATTAATTTCGTACTTGGGTGGAAAGCGTTTGTTCTTCAATAGAGACAGGATTCAAGATTACACCGACCCTCCAATATGCGGACACTTGTGTCTAATAGTTCTCTACTTGCTAGTTAATAGACATATGCCCCTTAACTCGATATTAGAAAAACTAAAAAAAGATAAATACTTCTGGGAAAGTTTGCTTTAATTTTTTTTAGACTATATATAAGAAAGAGAAAGATGGCGAACGTATTTTCGAAATACATGAAGGACATTGTCCGCTCAGAGTACAAACATTACTATCCCAACAGCACTCAAAACTTTAACGCCCCCAACAAAAGAACAGAGTTCAATATCGATTATGGAGATGGATTTTCTATGTCAAAGTTTCAATATTTCATTTCTGGGACGTTGAAGAAGCGCAATGGAGGAGATTACCCAGCAAAAGCAAATGTGAAATTGATTGATAACTTCGTTCCATATTTGTTCTCTAGAATCGAGGTGAAAAAACACAATTATTTAATTGACGAAGTAGAATACCCTGGTGTTACTAGTACCGTGAAGAGCAGTGTCTCGTACAGAGGCTCAGAAAGTAATTCGATTGCAAACAATGGTTTTGTATCTCAGTGCAACGCAGATAGAAATACATTCTACGTATGCGGGAATCTTTCACATTTAGGGCTGGGATTTTTCGAAGATGTTAGTATTCCGCTTTATAAAGGAGGATTCGTAATTTCCTTTATCAGAGATGGTGATGCTAACACCATTTACAGATGGAAAACGAAAAAAAGTGACGGGAGTTACGATGATGCCACCCTACCATCAGAAGGACGGGTAAGTATCACAGAGTTCATAATTCGGGTCCCGATGATTGAATTCAAACCTATGGCTAAAATCGAGCTGGTGAAAGAATTGTCCGACCTGAAAAAAATACAGTTCCATTTCAGGAGCTGGCAGTGCATACAAAAACCTGAAATCAACGGAAATACATTTACATTTGATGTAACCAATATCTTTAGAAACATTCGAAATCCTACGTTTGTGATGGTCGCTTTCCAATCTGAAACTGGCTCGCAGTTGCAGGATGCTTCGTTGTTTGATAATGCCAACGTTAAAAATATAAAGGTGAAGATCAATGATAACGTTTACCCTGAAGAAATGGAAAACTTGGATATCGCGGCTGGTAACTACACCCTCGCCTACGAAATGTACAAGGATTTTAAAAATGTCTATCAAAATAATAATGACATGCTCTACAATCCCCAGAACTTTATAAACGGAAAATGCGTTTACGTGATCGACACAAGTAAACAAACGGAAAATATTTCCAATTCGAAATCTAATATTATAATTACCGCGGATTTTGCGCCCTCAGCAGGAACAAATCTTTACGTAGTACTCGTGTCTCACACTACCTTAGATTATGATCTCTTCAATAACATAATCAAGGAAAGTAATACGTAGGTCCGTTGATACCAAAATCCTGATACTGAAAAAAATACAAAATCTGCAGAAAAAAAAGTTTCGCGCAATCGCAAACGAAAAATTTTCTCTCACCTGTTTCATTTTTATTTTATTTTTTTTTTTCATTTTTTTTTTCTCAAGCTTGAAAATTCAGAGTTTGGTTCCCGACACCCAATGCCTCGCTTTCAGTTGACGGGCTAGAAACCCCAGCTCGACGGTCGGGCCAGTAGCCCCAGCTCAACAATCGGGGCCAGAGGCCTCATCTCAAAATCGGGCCAGAAGACCCATTTTATATACTACTCCTATTGTATGTTTCAACAGTGAAATGCCGAGTGTACTCACGGTTACGTTCCTTCACAACTCTCTTGAAATGAGGCAACACTGAGGTTGACCGGCCGCGCCGGCTCTGATGATGTCGTTCTTACCGCTAAAACTACGAGAACTAAACGAACGCCGAACCACGGAACAATTAACGCAACAACTATCCATTTTAGGAGGAGACTAGGACACTAGGAAAGATTCGAATTCAAACAACTAAACCTGAAATTAGGAACAATTATTGTGAAAACTACAAGTAATAAAATTATGAGAAAACAGGCCGTCGTAAGAATAGCTTCCGAAAAGCAAAATGGATGACAGTGACACTAGAAGTTGTCAAAGTTTTTTTCTCGAGTTTTTAATTGATAGCTACAATCGATCCATACGCCAGTATCCCTCCTCACCAAGATTGGATATGCTGGATATTTGCGCTAGCCCAACTTACTAACACAGTCTCCTGAAGATGTGTAAGGCACTCACTCACACACGCAAACACACCTACACAGACGATGTAGAGACACACACACATCGGATTCTGGGCCTCCGCAGGACTGGTAGCGGTACCCCAGCCACCTTGAGATTTCAAATATTCGAAACCTGCCGAAAACCATATGATTCTAATCGACTAATCGATACTTGGCTGTTTTTCGTCCATGACTGGCAGACATGGAGGTTGGAGGATAGTTCATGGAGGATGGAGTTATGAGTGGACAATTCAAATTGCTACCTACCTACGGAATGTAATTTTTTTCATTTTTCGTGTAGGGTAGCGCCGGTACCCCCGGTACCCCTGACGCTACGCGCCTGGTAAGTTCCTACTTCGTTTACCCGTCTCCATAAATCTACAGATAATGCTTTTTGTTTGTCTACAGGATCTACTCACTCTACACGAAAAATAAGATTACTTCTCTAACATCTCTAATAATGGAGAAAATTGACCAGGAGAGTATACGTAGTATCACCAGTGTGGTGAGCGTTAGGTTAGGGTAGGTCGCAGCAGAGAGGAGGATGTGCTCCTTGGGAGTCTTTTTGGATAGCTATCACCCCACGGCTATCACCACAGTGAATGTTAGAGGAAGAGGCGTCCCACGGTTACCACCTCAGCAGACGCTAAAGGAAAGGGATGCTAACACCCCGTGGTTATCACCACAGCGAGCGTTAGCGGATGAAGCATCCACGGTTACCACCACAGCAGATGCTAAAGGAGATGGAAGGGTAGGCAAGAGAGGAGGTGAGAGCCGGGCGCCTTATAAAGGTGCCTCCGCCAGGTGCCATTCCAGGCTGGGGTTTTTTGTCCGACTGCCCTGTGAGCATTGTGTTTGTGATCAGCTGTCCTCCAATGAGAGGATCAGAATTCGATCTGATCATTTCGCTCTTTACTTGGCCTCACTCCCTCGAGTGGAGAGGGGTTCACCCAACAGCTACATGGGTCATACTTGGACGAATCATGGCTGTCACCCATCCAAGTACTAACCAGACTCAGACTCGAGGTATCTTAACTTCAGCAATCTCATAGGAACCGGTTTATTCCACCTGATAAGGCCATTCGGTAAAAACCCAAGAATGTGCAAAGCCTTGTTAGCAGTAATATCGTAGTGGGCACCGAATGTGAGGTTAGGATCGAGCTGGACTCCCAAATGTCAAATCGTCTCCTGTCGGCCCAAAATATGTCCATTAATCCTATAGGAGTAGACAGCAGCTCGATAAAAGGAAATAAATGTGCACGTATCAGGATTCAGGAAGAGGTGGTTAGTATCACAACGTGCGAGAAGGGAGTCCAGTGCAGACTGTACCCAAGCACAATCCTGAATGGAGTCCACCGAAGACAACCAAGAACCGCAACAATGCCAGCAGGTTTAGATGCGGAATCTTGTAGAACGCGCTTCACGTTCATAGCTGAGTTACTGGTAACAGTTACTGAATCATTTGTTTCTTTGTAATTTTTGATGACTGATACCTGGATCGCATCGGTTGTCGGCGAAGATAGTCATTTTCGCGTCCGAAGTATGGCAGTTTCTCTGTTATTCATAGCCTGAAGTTAAGATACCTGGAACATGGTTAGTACTTGGATGGGTGACACGTGGTGACACGTCCAAGTATGACCCATGTAGCTGTTGGGTGAACCCCTCTCCACTCAAGGGGGCAAGGCAATGAGTATCCAAGTAAAGAGCGAAATGATCAGATCCAATTCTGATCCTTTCATTGGAAGACAGCTGATCACGCCCACAACGCTGACAGGGAAGTCGGACAAAAATCCCTAGCCTTGAATGGCTGTTTACTTTAATTTATTTTTACAATATCATTGCTAACAAAGGTTCGCAAATGCTTGGGTTTTTAAAGTGGCACACTCGAGATTTTACTGACATTAAAGGTATTGTTCATATTTTCATTACGCTCATTCATCCTACTATCAAATACGCTCAACTGCTTCGGCACCATATTACTCTGTCAATAAACATAAATTAGAGTGTTCAGCACGAATTTCTAAGGTATGTCACCTACAAGTGAAAGATGTCGTTCGACAGTACTTGGTATGAAGAACTGATGACCGTATGCAGACTGAGATGTCTGTAAGATGCGAGCTGATCAATCGCTCTTCAATAAACTGGTAAGTTCTCGTCTTGATCTTCTCATCTAGAATTTACTTGCCCTATTACACTTTAATGTTCCACAGTTCTACACTAGATCAATGAACCTCTTTCATGTTCCCCTCTCACCCAACTATCTCTCTACGATCACCCACTTCATATTACGCCCCGTGATGCTAATTAGTTGTGTCAATCAGAATGATCCCTCGACTGATTATCTTACTCAGTCCTCGCCAGTAGTGAAACACAATATTAGCCACAACTGCAATGTAAAGTATTAAGTACCTTTGTAATTGGGTTCACTCGTTTGCTAAATAAATAAATGCTATGGAGAGAGGACAACGGAGGTATGGAGAGGTCAACGGAGGAGGTCAATTGAGGAGTATGGAGAGAGGTCAACGAAGTAGGTATACGACGAAGTGCCTATAGTCAGTGAGATATGAGAATAGAACTGAACAAAAAAATGGCCCCCACCATCGGGGAGCTTCAAACACCGCCACTTTCTCCCACAGCGGACCACTGTTGCCTCTTGGGAGAGAATATTCCCCACTGGTCCGGGAGTTACGCCTCCCTCAAGTTCTCACAATCGAGATGAGCCAAAAATCCCCCATCAAACAGTTGTGCTTCTTGTATACTACTCATTAGTTTTTTAAGAGCCGGCAGTTCCTTGCGCTCATAGTAACCATAAATGTGATTGCGGATAGCCATCTGATCGAACGAATGGATGCCCGTTTTTAAACATTTCTTGGGCTTTGTTTTACCAGGCGACTCTAAAGCTTCGTCATCTCCAGATTTCCCTTCCCTCAAAATCCTGGTTACTGTGTTCTTGTCGAGGCAACTTGCGTCGCAGACTCTTTCCGTCACTTTGTTGATGTTTTTCACAGGACCCTGGTGTTCTTTCTTTTTGGAAGAACTTCCACACACGAAAAACCAGGCAGTGTGCTTGCGATTTGAGGGCTTTTCCTCTCTTGATCACCGTCCGAAGACCGGGAGGAATTTCGATTGTTGAATCCGCCGGTGATTCCATTACACACAAGCTTGTATAAATAAAAACCAAATGAATTCCGAAAACTGACACCATGAAACCAGAAACCAAAATGTGTAAGTCCGTTGAAAAGCCAAGATCGAAACCAACGAGACAAAGTGCCTTTATACAAACGATTGAAAAAGCGAGAAAAATGCAAGTTGAGCGTCGGTGACCGATGACGAAGTGGCTCAGACCGAAAACAATTGGGTAATGAGGGAGCTGCTACCTTAGGTAATATTTTTTCTTTCAGGTGGCACACCTGAAAAGCGGAGAAGGGGTTACCCCCAACGGAGTCAGCAGGTCTGGTGGGAGAACTTCTGGTCCTATTCTCACATCTCACGGACTATAGATTTCCAGTGTCACTAATGTCCTCCAATATTATGCCTTAACTTGACAGTTAACACCCTAAACTTACTGTAAAAGTGTAAACAGATACATACAATTTTATATCCAATCATCCCAGTATTGTGGATTTTTCATTGATATGAATCCTGTAAATTCATACAGTCCATCTTTTACGCAGGTAGCTGATGAAACAATAAACATGGGTTATAAATCATATGAATGCCTACCCGATTTCTGTTTAACATCTTCATTTTGTTCTTGTGAATGATCCGAATAATACCAGGCGGTTGTATCCACGCTTCACCGTCCACTTGTATAGGCACTCCCTCATCACCTGGAATCATCAGTGGAGTGAGTTTTTACGATTAAAATTAACCCTTTCATAAAGATTAGGTGAGGAATTGTGTAACTAATGGATGCAAAGCTGGAAAACTAATAGAAATACCTGTGATGTTTATTTGGACAGTGTGGCACTGAGCGATGCGATGATGCTGCAAATTTATGAGCCGGGATGCTGCCATCTGTACGGATCCGAAGACAGCGACCACCTCCAAAACCTCATCGTCGACGCGGGGAGCCAAAAACACTTCCCCTTCCTTAGTACCGCCCCAGAAATTGGTCCCACCCATGAAACTATAATTGAAACAGGCACAGAATAAAGATTACGAAATGAACATTTTCTAAGATCATTTTGGAATTCAGACATTTTCAAAGCTCTGTATGAAACGTGAACTGTATGAAATGTGAACTGTACGAAATCGAGTTCGCTGTTCCTTGATTGATTCATTTGAAGACAGATTGTTACAAGTTTGCCGTTCACGGCCAAACGAATCATCCAAATTAAGTGAAAATGTTGGAATATGTCGAGGGTCCTACTTGGGTTCAGCGACCATCAGTTTCAAAAATGACCATTTGAGCGGTTCGTGGGCCCGAAATGGCGTGTTACAGGATATGGAAGTAGTGGAAATTGCGTATTTATGAAATCGAAATTTTGAAATTGCCGAACATGGAGCACCTGGGGGCCTATTCACTAAGCCAAAGAGACATCTCTTTCAGGTACAACTCTCTCTTTTGGCAAAATGGATGTTTATAGTATCCATGACAGGGTTATTCAGTAACTTTTAAAAGAGAGAGTTGGCGGCCATCTTGGCATTCTCGATCTCTTTAAGAGAGACAGCTAATTAGGTGTATTTCCTCGAAAGAGAGAGTCTATTTCTCGTTTGTTTCACAGTGTTCGTGTAATATCCTCGTTCATCCGCAACCACATCGGTAATTTTGATCGTGTATTTTTTTCATTTCTTAAAGTTTTTCATTTCATAAAGATTAAATTTTTCATTTCAATTTTAATTAAAAATATATAGGTACATAATTATTGAGTCATGAGTAAAAACGTCCAAGTATGGATTAAGGTAGGTAGGTACCCATTGAATAGGTATTACTAAGAAATGCGTTCATTATTAAGGAATTGAACTCCCGGGGGCACAAACATCTCGCACTTCATGGATACTATGGAATTTTCGTGCATTAGGATCCATATGTCTTTCTCAAGGTCTCTGGAGCTATTCAGTAAAATAGACGAACCCGGGAGACATTGGAAGAGACTGTCTCCCAGGGGAGACTATCTCTCGCGTGAGATTTTCAAAATAGATAATCTCTTTCCACTATCTATTTTAGTGAATAGGCCCCCTGTACTTCCACTCTGGTAGCGTTTGTTTCGTTTCTGTGTGTGTGTGTTGTGTGCGCGCGCGTGCGTGGGTAGGTACGTATCCACCGCAAAAAAAAACCGCACTAAATCAGGGTCGCATGCTAATAGAAATTCAGTGATCTACACAGAAAAATCAGTGATCTAGGTATGCAGGAAAATAATAGAATGTTGGGTAATAATTTGAATTTCAGATATATCCGTGTGGATCAACGCCCACACAGCCCTACAGGCTAACTTGAATAGGTATTGCTGCAATGGAAGTACTAAGTATAGCAAAATACTGTTCTCACCTTGGAATGTTGAGGATTACAATGCCTTGCAGCGATGGTAGGGGAATTCTTTGGCCATCACACTCCAACTGAACCCTCTGTTCCAGATTCTTGTAAGTTTTCTACGGAAATACGAAGTTGGCTAGGTATAAGGTTGAACTCCATAAATAAAAACAAATAAAAATACGTGCTCGATTCCAAAGGTTCATTGTTGAAAATAACAAACCAAAATACATAAAATAAGCAATAGGGATTCTGAAATATTTGGAGTGTGTACCTGAAGCCATTCTTTACTGCCAAGTACGCCGTACCACATGTAATTTTTCGCCCGAGACCGACATTTTTCCGGGTGCTCCTCTCGTTTTTGGTGGAAATCTAGAGTGATTTTCGCATCTATTCCAATCCCGAAGTAGTTGTTCATTACGCATTTTTCGGAATAACCTTCCCTGCAAAATTAAGACAATAAAAAAACAGATGCCTAGCGCGAGAACAGAATGTCTGTGGGCACCTGCTACCACAGTAGGTAACAGGAGCGTCGGTCTTTAGAAAAGGTAGGTAGATGCGATCTTGGGTAACTATCAAATTCTACGTCTGATTTACTGAAATAAGAAATAAATATACAGTATGTCTATGTATGTAGTAAATATAGTCAGCCTACATGTGAGAGGTCATGTTTTGGGCAACATCAACTGCGGAGGAACATTTGTGACGGCATTGCATGCCAGTAAGTACCTACGTAATTTTGGAAACCAAGTGAATATTGGTAATTTCTCCCGACTTATTGGAGTGCCCTTATTAGTTAACTCCGTGAAAAAATCAGGGAATTTCAAACGCGTGCTTACTGTCAATGAATAGATCAATAGCTCTGAGGACAAATCAGACCAGGCCTCTCCCACATGATTAATGAGTAGCGCAGGCAACCGGGATTAATGAGTAGCGAAAATTAAAATCAAATTCGATTAGATAATAATTTTAAAAGGTAGACATGTTGAAGTTAGAAACTAGCGTTTGGAAGATTGACAATACTTACAATAGTGTTTCGTGAGGATCCATTAGAGGAACGGCTGAAGCACACAGAACATCTGCATTTGCAAGCAGCACCTTTCCAACAATACCTCCAACCCCCGATATGTCTGAAAATATAAAAGTCTTTAAGGTTTACGTAATACCTGCTTAATACGTAATACCTTCTGAATTGATATTTACACCTATGTAATACCTACTGAATTAACGGGTTTGTTTGCAATGACAGCTATATGACCATCAGAAAGGCGTTTGGCTGTTCGCACTGATTCTCGGACTTTTTCTGGACTGTATAGTAACAATGAACGGCTGTTCGCAGTGTTTTCCTGATTATCCAACGCCAGTTTCCTGATCGTCATTCCAGCACACAGAAGATGGGGCGGACAAGAAGACACTAACTATGCATTGCATCCTGCACCGAGCACTTACCGCACTGACCGCTTGACCGAATCCTGAGGTCGGGGGAGGGTGCTGGGGCTCTTGAAGCGTTTGCCAGGGAGGTGCTGCCGCTTCTGGCCCGCCGGCACAACCGGGGTGCCTGAATGGTGCCCTCTTTCATTGGGCCGGAACCTTGTCAAGGGTAGGGTAGTATAGTTGGTAGTCGGTAGTTATAGTCGGTATGAAGGCGAGACGGCGGTGAGGGTATCAGTGTTTTGTTTTGTATTGTATTGTTTAACATGATCTGTTTGCTGTTACAGGGACGTCAAGACAACTGTAGGGCCGCTGTAAGGGTGCCGTCGTACACATAGGACCATGACTCGAAGGGATCAAGAGCCCTGAGAGGAGTCCCAGTGTCTCCCTTCCCCATGCTCCCGTATTGCTCGGGCTGCGAATGCGCAGATAGGAGATAGAGCGGTAGCTACAGAGTCACCTTCTCTGATGGTGGGCCTGCGACCGGTTTGGCCTCAGGGTGGGATGCAAAGCCAGGCAACTGGGATCTTGCTCTCACCAAAACCGGTACCACGGGCGGGGGGAGCCCCAGGCAACCGGCACGTCGCTTCGGCAAAGTGCCACCTGTCTGCTCCCCAGTTGAAGTTGGATTCATGGTGGTCGTGGTTGTTACCCAAGCACTGGAATTGATCCGGATGTGGTGGGAAGGCGCCCCCCCCCCCCCCCCCATGGACTGTATGGGTCCATTGGGTAGGCTCCGACATGTGAGTTTTGTGGGAAACCAAAAACTCGGGAACCAACCTGCTAGGTTGGTAGAGTGAGCTAGAACACTCCCCTCTACCTGTAGGTGTAACAGGAACTAGGGCATATCCAAGGACACTGACTGAGTTTACAGTCGCCTCTTGTGAGGCCTTCCCTGTCTGCTTGCAGCAGGGGGGGAGTCCGTAAGCCTTGGGCTGGGTTCTCCTTTTAACCATTGGACACTGACCATGCACCGCCTTTCCAATTCCCAACAATTATCAAACTCAAACCCTTCTCAGACCCTTATCAAGACGGTATTGGATCATGGATGGTTTCTTACGGTTTTCTAGGAGGCAGCTAACCTTTTTTTCCTAGGACGACGAGTAAATCTTTAAGATCCAATGGTGGAATTTGGACTTCGTAAGATACCTGGCGGGGATCGCACCTCAAGGTTATGTGGGACTTGAACCGCACTAAAACCTCATCTACATTTTCCCACACTGGAACTCAGCCTGGAACTGTTTAACACATTACTTCAGGATGAGTCCAGAGGAGATCTCTTCAGTCTTCGTCTGTTCTTTCCGCTCTCGTTCGAGCTGCACCTTCTTCTTCAGGATCTTTTCCTCATATTCTGCCTCGTGAATTCAATGCTGCTCGCATTGCACCATCATTGTGACAAACGTTTCCGGTGTCATGTTGGCTGATGAAACTCCCAATTCTTCCTGTATGCGAGTCCTTTCTACTATTCACTGCGTACAACTGAAGAATGTATGGTGCACGCCATATTCTTCCTCCTGAAAGCTGCGACATGTAGGAATACTTACTTTTTCCATCCTACACAGGTAGCTATAGAATAAGCCG
Organism: Leptopterna dolabrata; assembly: GCA_954871275.1. NCBI lineage: Eukaryota > Metazoa > Arthropoda > Insecta > Hemiptera > Miridae > Leptopterna > Leptopterna dolabrata. The sequence goes on along the minus strand of OX940982.1, from coordinate 3,498,148 downwards.
AGCCCGGAGAAGAACTAAGCTAGTAAGTAGTTCACTTCTCCATGTTTCTGCTCCAGCCATACTCGGATGTCAGGGACCAGCCGTACAGTCCACACCCCTCTTCGCTCACATGTCCACATCTCCCACCAGCAGCTGTGTGGGTGCTACTCCTGTGAGGACAAGTACTGCTGGCTCTGATAATGTCCTGCAGGCACATGCAATGCTTAGTGCCCCTCTTCGCTGCACTGCAATCATTCGCTTCCTGTAATAAGCAACGTTAGGGCATCTGCCCACAACTCCGCTCCATACAGGAGAATCGAATGCACCACTGCCATCATCAGGCGCAGTTTTCCTGGCCTAGGCCCATTCACGTTTCTCATTAGGCGTCTCAGAGCGACAGTATGCAGTGCTGCCCTACTGCCGCTTGCCTGATCTGATGCCGAAAGGTGATCTTAGTGTCTAATGTGGTTCCAAGGTATTTCTCCGACGGCTTGCTCCACCCCTCTGCTCCTTAAATTTGCATTGGCAGGATAGTGGGTATGTGCTTGCTGGGAAATACTACAACTCCTGTCTTGGGGGCTGGTAGTGTTAGTCTATCCTCCCCCATCCAATACTTGATCGCTCTAACAATTTGAGCAAGTTTCGATTGAGCCAATTCCATTGTCCTGCCTGAGATTACTACAGCTACATCATCTGCAATTTTCCGGCATCACTAGCCGAAGAACTCCGTCATACGATACATTCCAGAGTTGGGGACCCAGGACCAGGATAAACCAGCAGTCCGCTTTGCTCTTTTACTGCATGGTGGAGCCTCCTCCTGTCCTAAGTGTATTCTGTTTGTGCCCAGTGTAGGTTTTCCCTGCCTCTGGCTCTCCGTCTCAGTTGACTGCATGCTTTTATGAGCTGTGAAATTTCTTGGTTACACAAGTGAACATATCCCTTATCTGGTCTAGGTCTTTTTCTAGGGACAGAAGCGTCACAGGCATTGGAAATGATTCTCATCGTTTCCTCCACTATTGATTCGGCATCAAGTACTGTACTCCTGTGCCTTACCATGTAGTGACTGATTCCTCTCTGCAAGACCTATACCATAGTCAGCTAAACTTCAGAAAACCTACTGAAAGTCAGCTAACCTTCAGAAAAAACCAGTGTGAACAAACCTATTATCTAATGTGATTGGAAAAAACTTGAAGCATGTCGTCATGCAATACAAAAATCTAAGAACTTACTATGTCGTACTTACTAGGCCATTGTGGAAGACGAACCAAAGGATTTATAATAGGTAGTTTCTTCTCCGGAATCGTTCTACGATCCGTATCCGTCGAGTCCGTTTTCATCAAAGTGCAAGGAGAAGCAGCCGATACTGTGGACATAACCGATATCAGTTTTCTTCGCGCTCATTGATATCCTTCAAGAGATACTACAAAAACGCAGAAAACAGTTTGAAATGAGCGACGCTTACATTTTCTACAACAATCATAGCTAAATCTTCTAGTAGGCGTGTCCTCCCCTGACGGAGACGGTGGGTCTACTACAACTTGAGGGTTTTGAGACCTTTGCTCTTTGCTACTGAGCGTGTGAAATCTAAAATGCAGAAGTGTATTCATAAATCACAATACAATAAATAAATTATGTTCTTAAGGTATAGTAGATTTTATAAATTGTTGTAGCCAAATCATCCTAGCAGAGGTTGCTTAATTTTTTCCAACTTTACAGGAGGGACACAAAACTCGATTCCTTGTTTTACATTACAAGAGTACCCTTCTTATTCTTCTTCACTCATTAACACCATCTGAGGCCCATTCCTAAAGACTCTTGAACTTCTCACTTTGCAAGACTTCCTTCGTACTCTTCACTTTGCGAACTATGAAAAGTAGGAGAACTTTCTGTTCCTAAAGACTTCGCGCTCCCACTATGCTGTTCTACTCGAAACGGAGAGTGTTCCGAAGAGCAACCTTCGTTTTGTGGAGTAACCTCCAGTAACTGTTACAGTTTATCGTTGGATGTTCCGATCGTTCCGAATCCGATTTCACCAAGTCTTCTGTCTTTCTATAAGTTAACTTACTTGGGATTTGGTTAGGTGAAACAACTCCCTGAAAGTTGTCACTGACGACGAAATTAATTCGCGCTGGATGAATGTGACTGACGGAGGGTCGAGCATGTTCATCATCATCGTCATCCTCTGATGAGAAGTATCAGGAAACTTCCATTAAACTAACAACAATAACCTGTCGCTTCCTAACCTTTCCCTCCTTCCAAACGTAGAGTGTTTTGATGGCCTCAGTGGTGCTAACTTCGATGCGATTACATATGCTTGCCCTCATACTAACTGGACTATCTTTAGACCTAATTGAAAGAGTGAATTCTCTTCTTTTTATTGGTACTGTCAAACACTGAATTTAACGAAGAAATGATGCCTAAAAACCGATTTGAAAAGTATTTCGGTCTACCGCAGTCATTTGGGACTCAGCAAAAATGTAGCAAACTCTTCATTTGAAACGCACTCTTCACTTTGCACTCTGAGAAAGATAACCTTTAGTAACGGAACTGTTCAAAACAGGGTAAAACTCTCTCTGCATTTCACTCTTCCTCTTCAAATCAAGAGCGTTCTTTAGGAACGGAAATCCGTTATCAAAGTGAAGAGTGTGGATTTGAAGAGTGCAGAGTGAAGAGTTGAAGTCTTTAGGAACAGGCCCCTTGTTGTTGAATAACATCGACTACCTACCTACAAGGATCGTCAAACAGAAATATTTGAATTACCGCTACCAAAATACACGAGAAGCCGGACTTTTGATTGAAAACAATGTGTATCTCAGCTGTTGAGCATGAAATGATCAGACTTACACTGGGACATCTCAAGAAATATTCGAAATGTTCTATTATAATAATTATACTCCCATCATTAATATATTCACATCGTAATATCTAATAAAATATTCGCGTAGTCCTCTTGAAACTAAAATGCAATTTTGATGAAAAATTCCTTTTGGAGATAAGCTTGTTAGTTCAAGGACGAGTTCCGTGCAATCTTTTTATGTATTCTAAACTAGTGTTACCATTTGATGGCCTTTGAAAATACGAATCAATGGAAGGTACCCTCGAACCTACAATGGATGCTGGGGGATGGGGGTGAAGAAGTTTTGTTAAAACTTTTCGGTTACCCCCATCAAACGAAATTTCGCACAAGATGGGAGAACCAATTTGCCTCAATTTGTAATCAATCTCCAATAGATTTCGAGATATTCGCCATCAAAAATGAAATTATTTCAAAAACTCTTCTTTACCACGCGTTTTGGTTTATTATTCTCTGAGTAATTCACCCATGTATTCGGTTCGGACAATGTTTTTGAACGCCGCTTCAAAATTTTTTCTTCTACGTTTCAAGGAGTGTAGGTTCCAAAAATCCAATGTCCGTCCGTCGTCCACCATATCATCGGTATCTACCTTTATTTTCGGTCTAAAACCATCGTTCTTTGGCACACAAGCTCCATTTGGGCCCTAGTTGTGTCCCCTGTCTCGGCAGCCCAATCGGAAAACACCCAGGGATGTTACGGGTGAAAAACGCTGCAAAGTCCTTGTCACATGGGTTTATTATTCTATTATTTTATTGGTCTACAGAAATGCTGGCTGTTCATTTATTGTTTCTTTTATGCGTAATAATCGAAATAGCTATTTCTGATGGTTTCCATTAATTTTGGCCCCTAAAACACAAATTAGGTACGCTTTTTTTTTTAAACTATCTTTGATCATTGATAGTGCCATTTAATCGTCTTGATCCACGTGTTGACACTTTTTCTAGTGTTATTATACATACTACTTGTGATTTCAGACGATTTCCCAGATTTTTGACTCACGAAAAATCAATTTTGGAAGCTGAACATCTGGTACAACCTCACTTTTCCACTCCTTGGTCAAAATCGACTTGATATTCGGTCTTTTCGTCCCCAAAAACATGGAAAACGATACCTCAAAAGGTCATTTTACTACTACTATGTTACTAAAACACAAAAAGTACCTATTTTTATACACATTTTCACTCATAACTCCGCTGGATATATTCCGATCGGGCTGAAAAGTTTCGGGACACAACTAGGGCTCAAATGGAGCATGTGTGCGAAAGAACGATTTTTTTAGACCGAAAATGAAGCCTGTACACATGATACGGCGTACGGCGGACGGACATTGCATTTTTGGAATCTACGCACCTTGAAACGGAAAAGAAAAAATTTTGAGGGGGTGTTATAAAAATTTTTTGCTGAGCGAATACATAGGTGTATTATTCACAGAATAATAAACCAAAATGGGTGCAAAATTAGGTGTTTTTGAGGTTTTTGTAAACTTCGGCTTGTGAGGTACAGTTTTCCATGTTTTTCAAGGTGAGGCCAGATATGAAGTTGATTCTGACCGCTGAGTGAAGGATTGAGGTCCTAACGAAGTTTTAACTCTCAAAATTCAATATTCACGGGTCAAAACCTGTGAAAATGACTGTAATCACCAGAAATTTGTATAATAACACAGGAGGTAGTATTAACAGGTGAATAAAGACAATTCAGTGACAGTTTCACTGATAGAAATAAATTGGTCAGAAATAGCAACCTAATATTCGACTTTAAAACCGTAAAATTAGCTTTGTGGGTCTCTTCACTGAGGTCTAAACTGTGTCCTATTTTTCAACTTCGGGATGTTTTTTTTGTCAAGCATTCGTTCTAGCGAATCGGCCTTCAGTTTTACAGCAAAATCCTGAGAGAAGACGTTGTACAGGATTAAATTACCTTCGAAACGGTATATTTGTTCAATATTTTACTTTCAACCAGTCAAATTTAATAACACTGGTAAAATAACGAATTCCTGATGAAAACCACACATCACTCCTCATTTTTCTTGGATTAGGTATCAAGTAATACAAATAGCTGTATGTTGCAGGGAGTGCTAATAGTTAATCCCTAAGCAATTATTAGTTAAATTGGGAATTTTTGTCGAAATGTTTGTTTGAAAAAAAAAGTGTAGGCGTATTTATATAAATAATTATATATAATTATGCATATCTCCTAAAACCACAGCAGTTGGAAGCCAGTTTTTAAAAATGAGCGTTATTTTTTAAATGAGATGTCATTAAAAGTAAAAAGTGGCAAAAAATGGAGTATCAGGTCTATTGGCATCTGACTGGCTGCTGGCCCAAGGAGGGGGAGTGAAGCCTAGGAGGAGAAGGTTCTCAATGCAGCCAACAGCCCAACATTGGAAATGGCGCACCTCCTACAAATGGCAAACCTTCACAAGAACTTTTGCAGAGACCTTTTCCTCAGTTTGATTTTGTGGGCGTTTTTTAAATTCATTTATACATTTGTGGTTCCATCTATCCATCCATTGTGGTTCTGTACATCGTTTAAAGTGATGGACTAGCGCTCTAAGTGGGATTAAAGTTGAACTACTCCGCACTATTTCTAGCGGGAACTCAGAAATAAAATTTCACGCTCGTTTTCTGCCTAGACTTTCCGACATAAACAGCTCATTATGTGGTGAATAAGTGCTAATGTCTGTTATTGAACAGAATTTGGCCAAAAAAGAAGAATTGGTAGTAACTCACGAGAATTGCCCATTATGGTGCCATCTACAAACCTTGTACTGACCCGACAGTACCAATTCCAGGTTGGGAGGGCAGCGACGAAATATTATATTTTAATAATAAATAGCTCATCTGACTAGATCATTGGTTCACACGCAATAGGTAGGTGGGTTTCCATGTAACATCCATGAATACTTCTACCATTCTTTTATGGGTTTCGTTCGGATGGAGACAATGGACTGCTTATGTAAAAGGCTCTCCATCTCCACTAGACCCTCCAAGCTTCACAACCACTGGACAGGAAAAGTTGACTTTATTGTGTTATTTATACAGACGCCCCTGTGGAAGACCGTTAGATTCTGGCTGAGAAGGGAAAATCAGAAGATTCTCATGGATTTGACTGTTACATCCCCCCTCCATTACGAGAAGCCACTCAATCACAATAAGAGCTGTGCTAGCGTGAAATGAATAACGTGAGTGTCGAACCTCAAGCCTAGTTATCACAATGATTCGGATGAGCTGATCATTGACATATATAGTTAAACTCGCTGACTCTGGGGCGCTGATGGTGGAGAGGGGAAGTGGAGGGGGTTTCATTTGCACAATATTAAAAGAATTTTTAATAAATATTTCGTGTACATATTAGTAGACCATAAATATTTCGTGTATATTAGTAATGTGTTTGTTTCATAATTTTTCAACAGGTGCCGTACAACCAACTAGTATCACATCGTATCGTGAAAGGGAGTTCCTTGCTCGAGACACATATGTACTTCCCGTGTCCATTGTTGTAGTAATCGAGTCTACTCCGATTCATGACTGACACAACTTAACCGGGAAAGGCACGAACTCATGACTGAGCCAACTCCCAACTACGCACTTCATTTGGACAAACATTTACGTTTCAAAGGAATTATCCTTAACACTAGACCATTTGAAAACCAACCCGCGATCAATATTCCATCTCCTCAAGACCATTCTTTTGTACGGTTATGGACATATCAAGGATAGTTCGTTCCGAACATTGTTCTACACATGGCTTGTTCTTCTTTACATGACTGGAGTCTAATACGAATTAAATCACTCGCGACGAAGTTGTGGAAACCCATTTTAATAAAAAAAAAAACGGAGTTATAATATAACAAAGTCTATTTCCACGAAAACAATGAATACAAAGTTAAATCGATTTCGACGGTTAGGTCATCATCAGTAACAAACATGTACCTTCAGTTCATGTTTGTTACTGATGATGACCTAACCGTCGAAATCGATTTAACTTTGTATTCATTGTTTTCGTGGAAATAGACTTTGTTATATTATAACTCCGTTTTTTTTTTTTATTAAACTGGAGTCTAACCAAAGTTTCCAGCACCTACCTAACAACGAATCGTTCAATGGACCCACCAACGTTCCCAATGATCTTGTATGTGCAGTGGCACCCCAAATGCTCAATGCTTTAAACACAGCGACGTACTTCAAACAATTACGTTTAACTAAATAAATTTTAAATAACAGGTGTTACTTAAACACGTATGAAAAGTCAATTGTTTTAAGCTATCTAACCTATATAGGTACTTAACCACGGCAATGAGATGACACATCTTTACCTATCCTTATCTAACCTAAATCACAATAAATTATTACGAGAGTGGATCAAATATAAACGGGACTTTCACCTCTGAGCACGTTGACAGAAGCGGGCCGTCACTTCGAGATTGTTTGGACAGGTTCATTAGAAGGTGGATGAGGGGGGCGTCTCCCCCTTTACGACCTTTCATGAGACCTTTCATGAGTAGTGATCGCGATGTCTGAACAAAAGGTGCCCGTTTCCATTGAGCAACGAATTATCACAAAATTTCTTGCCCTTGAAAGAGTCAAACCTTCAGAAATTTTTCAAAGGTTGACCGCCCAGTTTGGGGACCAAACCCTCTGTAGGACCCGTGTGTTTGCCTGGCACAAAGAGTTTCAGGAAGGAAGAGAACAAGTAGAGAATGAGGAACACGATAGTCGTCCCCGGAGCAGCATTACGGATGAGAACATTCAAGCGGTTCGTGACATTCTTGAAGGTGATTGACGTGTGACTGTCTCCGAAATTGCTGAGCAGGTAGGGATAAGTTATGGGAGCTGCCAAACGATCATTACAGAGCACCTAGGATTCCGTAAAGTGTGTGCCAGATGGGTCACTCGCCTTTTGACTGCAAATCAGAAGTTGAGACGTTTGTAGGTCTGTCAGAGGCTTTTTGCAAGGTTTGAGGAAGAAGAGGAAGCATTTTTGGCTAGCATCGTCACCTGCTTCGAAACATGGGTCCACCATTACACACCCGAATCGAAGCAAGCCAGTTTGCAGTGGCAGAGGAAGGGGGAGACAGCCCCAGTGAAAGCGAAAACTCGACTGTCTGCTGGCGAGGTCCTTGCAACTGTTTTTTCGACTATCGAGGCGTTTTGCTCATTGATTTTCTGCATGAGCGAAGAACAATCAATGCTGTCTACTATTGTGAGCTGCTGAATCAGGTGAGGGCTGCATATCGCAACAAAAGACGGAATCAACCAATTCGTGACGTCATCCTCCTCCACGACAATGCAAGGCCCCATACTGCAGCTCTAACTGTTCAAAAATTGGAAGAAATGCATTGGACTCCACTTGATCATCCTCCCTACAGCCCTGACCTATCGCCCTGTGATTTTCACTTGTTTGGGCCGCTTAAAGAAGCGCTAGGCGGACAATGATTCGAGGATGATGAGGGGGTCGAGGGGTTCGTGCGCAATTGGCTTCAGACGCAACCTTCATCGTTTTTTGATGCTGGGATTAAAAAACTTCCTACTCGCTGGGAAAAATGCGTCACGAAAGCAGGAGACTACGTAGAAAAGTGACATATACCTGGTTTTTATTTTCTAACGAATACATTTTTTTTTTAAAGTCCGTTTATATTTGATCCACCCTCGTACCTACACTCTCTAGGAATACAAATTCAAACTTCTTTTCCGAATTACGAATGCCTGATAATTGTTTAATAAAATGTCAATGAAGTTACGTTACGATCAGTTTCCACGTTTGAAGATGAATTATCCGTTGATAAATCTCTCAACTGCCTACCTACATAAATACGCACATTCTTGGGAGGGCTTACCTCTAGTAACTAACCGTTCACTTTGAACAACTGGAGAGAAGCTGAGTTGTGACCAACGTATCAAAAGATTGATGAACTTTAGTGAGACAACAGCCTGGTCATCACGTCAACTCTGTTCCTGGTGCAGTCAGTTTTGTAGTTAGGTAACCTAACCAACTATTATTTTGCGCTGATGATGAGTTATAACCTAGGCTGAAATTACATCAATGCAGTCCACGAGTCGTAGATACAGAACGGTACCTAATGATTCCTCTGTGATTCTATGTACTTCGTAATTTCAATAATGTAATTTTCAGCCTCATATTACTGGCATTGTACCTGCAACCTACCTAATTACTAATTGTTGTTATGAATATCTTGCTCTCCTACAATGTTTCCATTATGCAACGCCACTACACTGAAAATCTGACTTCACAAAAACAAACAAAAATTACTTGCGATTGGTATTACGCAATTGATCGATGAATTTCAACATAGTGTGAATGAATTTCAACATTGCAGATCAACTTCAAATCATTTCATTTCAGGATTGGGTGAGGTAAATGGCTTGCTCATTCATAAGTAAAGTAAAAAACCAAAAACATGGAAACGAAATAAATCTAAACCCGTCGTTCCAGCAATAAATTATTCGTCCTTCAGTCAATAAGCTTAATTTGCTTTACTTGGACGAAAAGCCTCTAAGGGAGGTGATCACACTCAAAATATTAGTGTTTTTTTTTTGTTTTTTTGTAGTCTACATGATGCTCGTCGTTGAAATCTCTGCTCCATCATGAGCAGGATGCGAAACATGCCCAATTATTCTACGGAAATATCATCATCAACTGCAAACTATGAGGGGATGCTATGTCCATACTACGCTATTCGAATGGTGTTTTGGGTTCTTAGCTAGGGTTGCTATCCGTCCTGGTTTCCTAGGACATGTTTGGTCATGTGCTACCTGTGGACTTGTACTGGGGAAATGTTCGTGTTTTATACCATCAGGTTTCCTCAAGTTCTTATACTTACTTAGAGAAAAACAGTCATTATTCCAACTTCTACGTTGACGTTTTTAAAAGCCAGGCAATGGGAAATTTCGTGGGTTACGAATTCTCATTTTTTTTAGCCAAATTCTGTTCAACAACAGAAACTAACACTTACTGACCACATAATAAGGTGTTTTTGTCGGAAAGTCCAAGCAGAAAGGCTCGCCTTCTTGGGCCAACAGCCAGTCAGATGTCAATATTCTTGCCACATTTTTACTTTTAGTCGCCCTAATTCAAAAACTGCAGCTTGTTTTTAGAAAAAGGGCCACCACATTTCCGAGTTTCTGAACATTTTTTTCCCACAAAAAATTTGAAGAAAATTCTCCATTGTCCATTGTCGTCATACCCTCCCAGACTATCACACTCCATGTACAATATTAAAGATCTCGCAAATAAACCAAGGAATGAAGTGGCGGACGTGACCTGGCTCAGGTAGTACGAAGGGATCCCCTACCATCCCTCAACTGACGTTCATGGACGGGAGGAGGGTGGACAAAGCCCTATATAAACTCGCCTTTCTCGCCTGTTACTTCATTCTACGCTCTCCTCAAGTTGATTACTTATCTCTCTCTCCTCCTCGCTCACGCCTCCTCTAAAAGATCCCAGACTGGTATATCCACTGGGCATGTCCTAAAAGATCCCAGACTGGTATACCCGCTGGGCACCTCCGAAAAGATCCCAGACTGGTATACCCGTTGGGCATACCCGATGCCTCATCATCCTCCTCTCAACTCTAACCTCAAACCACAACATCCATAAAATATTTTTATGTTCATTTGAAAGGTTTATTCTGTGTCTTTTGAGTTCCCTGTGCACTGGGTTTTGTCCTGGTTTTCGTTCGAAAGCGTCACGGGTTTAGGTTTATGGGTGAGAGTGTCCTGGGATTAAAGGAAGGAAGATGACGACCCTATTCATAGTCAGGTTCCACAATCCGGACTGCACCAGAAACCTACCCGCGAAATAACGATCGAGTTTGCTTATGTCAAGATGGAAGGCTTTGCGGACTAAATGGTTGCAGTTCCTTTGTCTCCCACGTAACTTTTAAAAAGGTTGGATGCAAAAACCAAGAGGGAAATAAATAGAGATGGAACAGGTTGGTTCATACAGATCGAGGCTGTACGAACTTGTACATTACCTAAGGTTTCCCACGAAACTTCTGGGATCGATTCTACGACTAATTTCGAACAAAAAAATGTCTCATAGTGTTTTTCTCCAAATCCCCTCTTTTTTCGAGTGGGGAGGGGGATATATACGATTTGAAAAACCTATGAGATCCAACCATCACTTTACGGTAAGTTTTACCCAAAAAAATATTGTTGTTACGTAGGTATGTGATTTAAATAAAAATCGGTCTAAAGTTTAGTTTTTGAAATAGGTCTCTATCTATTTCGACTTTTCATGTGTTTTTATCAAATTTTATACAACAAAAAAGTTGATTTTGTGTACGGGTAACAGGAAAAACTTCCCCAGGATCTCAGCTATACAACGTTAGTATAATTTTTACTTTTATCGTGGTATTTGGAGATAATGCCACATGAATTTGAAGAAACGTGTATTTTTCAAGGAAATCCAAGTGTTTTAGCGTATTAGACGACGTGGTTATGAATTGTGGAGTTGTGTATCTATTTATCCGTGGATTTGGACGCTAAATCAAATGGTGACACTCCCAATCCCTCTTGACCAAGTAAAATCTGGTTTTTCGATCCCCTGAATTTATTTCAGATTTTATATATTTTCAGAATTTATCTCATTTTTTGAGATTCTCAGAGCGATAAAATGACTCTTTTGCATGTACGTTATTGTTCATGAAAAATTTAAATATTTCAAAAGCTGAACTTTGGGCAGTTTTTATTATTTCATAATAAACAATATTTTTCAGCCAAGGGTGATAGTTGGATCTGATAGGAGGTTTCAACCTCTTTCTAATGGTATCCTTGGATTTTTTTAGGCTGTAAAATAAGAGACCAACAAGAGTATAAGTGTATGCCAAAAACGCGAAAAAATCTTAAATCCCCAAAAACTCGAAATAATTGAAGGTTTCGAGAAAAACGCTGGGAGACATTTTTGGTTAGAAATTAGTCACAGAATCGATCCGTGAAGTTTCGTGGACCGTGGAAGACCCTGTATAGTGTCAGTGGGTTGTGTAAGCCTGAAGGAATCTGATCAGAATAGCTTGTTCATCCGTGTTTCATTCCTAAGATGAGCATCTGATTGAGGAGTTCAATTATTACAGTGCATATTATTCAAAAATAACAAAGGAAATCGTGTAATTATTACCTAACCAATTCTTCGTCGTCAGTTTCAGAAAGAGCCAAACTTTTGCGATGAAGCGTGTTCTGGTATTCCTGAAGGTACATCCCGTCTGTGCTCCCCCTTAGGTTATTGTTCGAACCCTGAATGGTGAATTGGATGACGTCAAGGTGAGGGGACTTCGTCTTTCTCGCCTGTTTATCTTTTGCGTCCAAATGATCGGAATCGGGGCCTTCGTGAGACACCTGGATCGTCGGGATGTTCAAGAAGATGTCTTTGTCGACATTGACCGCTTGGAAATCGAGGTCGTCCATCGAGGTGAGTTTCTTGTGGCGGCATTTGATCGATCTTCTCGCTATGTCGCTTCCCTCGATGAAGTGTGCAATGCTACAGCGTTTGTTAGGCGGCATATCGAGACCCAACTCTCTGTTGAAATCGTCGTAATCATCATCCTCGTCCGGGCTCGTCGATATCAAATTAGTCGCATCTATAGTCTCGTAGGATCCGCTCTTGAACTTCAAGCTTTGTCGCAGCCTTTTCGAATTGACTCTAAAAGCCTTCAACTCTTTCTTATGGAGTTCCGACGTACCCTCTGGGCTGTCATCTGAAGTCTCCGAGGAGTCGATGTGCCCTATGTTGGCCAGCTCGTCCTTATGCTTCAAACCCGACAAAATCCCGTCGTCTTCAACCTTTTCATCGTCTTCCGCGCCTTTCGCGACGTCATCGTCAGGCGTCTCTAGATCATCTTTACACCTCTCCACATCGGCCAAGACTTCGATTTTTTCCATAGTAGAGGAAAACTCCTCAGGTGCCAACGTCCTGTAATTCAAACGCTTAACCTCATTTTCCATAAGACAAACTCAATAAAAGTCTAGCATTAACTGATACTCGATTGAGACCGTGATATTTTTACATCCTGCGGCATGCGAATTTATGACTGCGGCCATAATAAAACCAGCTTTACTATGAAAAAATGCTACTAAAATCGGAAACTAAGGGGAATAAGATATTCCAAAACGTGATTCCCAACTACTGCACGATCCTTCACACAAATTCGTCAATGGTGTGTGGAACAAAATGTCAATAAAGTAAACCCCCTTTCATTATATTTTGTTCATGACCTAGGGCAACCCGTCTAATGAAGAGTGGAAGACAGTACAGATCGATGGCAAAGCTTGCACAAAATACTAGCTTCATAAAAATATTTGCGAACGTTTCGGGCAGCTAAGTCCAAATTCCAAATTTCTTACGAAAGATTAACAGCAACCAACCCACTCCCAAACATGTTGTGTCATGAAGACTGCAATAAGACTGGATGTTTTTCCTATTCGTTCCTTCGCCCTGCTCGGGGGCAGTGTAGGCCCTTTTCACCTTTGCCGCCCTTTCGTCACTGCCTCTCCGCAGCCCCTATCTACCGTTCCTCATTCACAAGAAATACACTAACAATTGTTTGAACGTATACCGAACGAATGAAGGGTAAAAATTAGGTTAGAAATGTAGGTACAGTGGGTGGTGGCCAAATACTTATTTCCTTGAGGATGTTTTCAAACATCAACATCTCCAGCTCTTTCACAATGTAATATAGTAGTATATTTCACAATGCTATACATTTGCACATAGTGCATGTCAGCAATACAATAATCAATTCACAATAAAGTACAAAGCTACATAATTACATAGGTTCATCTGAGATGAGAAATCCTGTAGATGGAAGGGGGGGAAATAACTGCCATGGCAGAGGTGCGAAGCTGGGCGGGTTGTCCCGGCCGGGCCTGGACCCACCCACCATGGTGGCTGCCGGGGCTGCCCACCCAGGTACGTGGCCCTTAAGAATGCATTTTGGGCACTCCCAAAGAACCAATCAGGCGAACTGTACATTTCTGATGCCACATAAATAAGTATGAATCGAGAACATTTAGATGGGTCCCACTGCACTTTATTCCTAGTCCTGGCTTTTCCCCATAAACATTCGACTGACTGAGTGCGCGTGACAGTGGTTGGATAGTAAACAAAGGAACGATAATGATAGGAGCGGAGGAACAGTGAAGGTGAAAGGTGTTTGTCCTAGCGCCTGTGTGTTCCTCTGCAGGGTGGAGGAACGTTAATGTCCATGAAACATACTGTACGACTGAATTAAGCATAAGTGGATTTATTTGATTAGCACTAACATATCTATACTTTATGCTGCACAAATTGTAAGTAAAAGACGTTAAATTCTAGTTTTTGGTCAAACTGTGATGCCCGATGGCCACGAACTGTACCGAAGAAGATCTTACCAACTCAAAATTTCGGTTATGCAGTAGGTAGTGAATTCCCCCTCAAAACAAAATATTTGGCTGCCGCTAATCCAGTACATGGTACCGAACAACTTCTACCAGCTCTACATGACAGGTTTTGTCAACCAGATGAAGCTCTAAATGAGTAGACACAAATTTAATAGCGGGTACCATGTAAGTATGCACAAAGACTCAAGAAAGTAGAATCCTTAGTAACATGTTGCTAGCATCAACATGCCCTAATAATGTATTCCACAGTAACTACGTTCCACGATAATGACAAGCATCAAGGAAGTTCAATAGCGGTAATGCTTATGGACTTACTATTAGTACAACAAGCATACGCTGTTTTAAATTATCAATCAAGGTTGCTTAATTAAGCTTTTGAAGCAAGTAGGATGAGAAAAATAAAAAAATATGGGTATAATCTCTGCCATCAATCTGAGTAATGAACCAAATTGAAATGTGTGGTATTTTCTTAGCGTATGTGTGTATTCTTGTCAAAATAAATACAGGTGTAAAACGTAGATGGCTCTCAGGTAGCAATTCGGGGTTTTCAGTCAAGGCTTCTCTTCTATTTTGGCTCAAATAAAAATCATAAAGGAAACGTATGCAGGAATCGCTAGTGTGGCTACTAGATGAACATTATTTTTTGGGGTAGGCTCAGCTCGTTCCAATAAGTATAAAGAGTGGTTTTAGCGAATCGTAGTATGACACTTCCGGACTGATCAAGTTCGTGATTTTGGCCATCAAGTTGTACGAGAGTATATACAGATGAGGTTTGAAAAACTTCAGGAGGCAATCCTACAATTCACTTCTGGTGACAGTTACATCATGATCGAGTTTTCCCACTTTCAAGATTTATTTCCGTGCACCACTATATTTGTTCACAGAAGCGAGCGTTGTTAGTTATACATACATTATTTAATTATAAACATAATACCTCGGTTAGAAAGAGCGTTTAAAGTCCTACAAGATGCACCCAACATTTACATTTTCATGGTTAGAAATTAAACCTTAAGTGCAGATATCGATGACATCCCCAGGTTACACTTTTATTTGATTTCATTTTTCGCTTCAAAAACCTTACATTTTTGCGCTTAAAAATTTCCTTTTGGAGTCGATTTTCCAATGATAAAATCAACTTTATATGAACCAACTTCGTTTGGGTGAGAAAAAACCCGCCAAGTTTTGGTCAAATACAACCTGAAGTGCTGACTTCTACACGTTACACATTGATCTTACAGGACACTTAACTAGTACATAAACATAGGGGTTTTCACCCTTGAACCCAGCATAAGAACCTCAAAACCGCCTTTCCATGACATCGGTAGGCTGTGGATTACCATACTGGACGGATCCACTGTCTATGTAAGTACCCCAAATATGCAGTTGATCGTATTGGTGGACAATATCCAATGGTTTAAAGGAGAACCCAGCCCAAGGCTTACGGTCTCCCCCCTGCTGCAAGCAGACAGGGAAGGCCTCATAGGAGGCGACTGTAAACACAGTCAGTTTGCTTGGATATGCCCAAGTTCCTGTTACACCTACAGGTGTAGGCGAGTGTTCTAGCTCACTCTACCAACTAAGCAGGTTGGTTCCCGAGTTTTTGGTTTCCCACAAAACTCACATGCCGGAGCCTTCCCACCACATCTGGATCAATTCCAGTGCTTGGGTAGCAACCACGACCACCACAAATCCAACCTCAAGTGGGGGGCAGACAGGTGGCACTTTGCCGAAGCGACGTGCCGGTTGCCTGGGGCTCCCCCCGCCCGTGGTACCGGTTTTGGTAAGAGCAAGATCCCAGTTGCCTGGCTTTGCATCCCACCCAGAGGCCAGACCGGTCACTGGCCCGCCATCAGAGAAGGTGACTCTGTAGCTACCACTCTATCCCCTATCTGTGAATCCCCCTTCCGCAGCCCAAGCAATACGGGAGCATGGGGAAGGAAGACACTAGGACTCCTCTCAGGGCTCTTGATCCCTTCGATTCATGGTCCTACGTGTACGACGGCACCCTTGGTATTGGTGGGCAGTTGAATTGGGAACTATGCAGATGAAATGTCGTGGTTCTGTGTACGACTTACCTAACCTGGTTTTCCCTTCCCGAATCCAACAGCGCTGTGCTTCATTAGGACATTGCACATGGGCTATGGGTATGACGAAGATCCACCGTATCAGTGAGTATGTGGTAGCAACTGTGAGTCGGTCGAGAAGGGTTTCAATGAAGCGATCCTTAACAGGTGAAGTATATTCGAATTTTCCTTTCGTCCCCCCTTTAGTCACGTGAGCAAAGCTCATCAATGTAATGAACGACATTAACCTACAAATTTGATAGGGAAAAGGTCGACTTTGTTTTCCATGACAATAGATTCTTCAAGAAAATTAGTAGGACTTGTAGGAAATTGAATGCTCTTTTCAACGGCGATATTAATATTACCTTATAAGATATAAGGTACAGTACTAGCGATTTTATGAAGGAAGTCCTAGTGCACACAAAAATCTTGAAAGTAGAAAAATAATATACAGGGATTTAAAGAAAATTGCTATAAACGTACCTAATGCACCCTGTAGAATCGATCTATGAAGTTTGGCGAATGTTTTCTGTAGGCACTCTATACACTGAATCTGAATGTCCATTGTGGCAATATACTTACAAAAACGAGACTCGCCATAGGGTGGGGTATTCTTTATTTATACAGGGGTAGCGTGCAAACTGTTTTCAAGTTTTGTTGCATTCAAACTGTAGCATGAGGGAAGCGACCACAGAATGTTAATTTAAAACTAGGAGGTGAATACTAGCTAGAAATGACAGGCCAACAAGAACACTCTGTAGCACAAAAGCACTGCTCTCGGCGTAAAGGGAAAGGAAGGGTAAATGTGGTTCATTTACCATCTTGTAATAGAATGACCTGAAGTTGAATGGATGATGTATGTAGTTGTACATCTAAATAACAGAAGCCATAGTTATCAAAAATGGACAAATCGAGAGAAACAAAAGGAAAAAAAAACAGAACAATTTCTTCTGTAGAGGGTTGGACTGTATGCGATTCGTGATACTCACGGAGTGGCGGCAATTTTGGAGGCGGAGGGACGTCTGTCGGCGAATTCCGTGGGGACCGGGAGATTTCCCAAATTGAACATTTCGCTGGTCGAGCAGTTTGAATCTCTCCGAAAAGCTGGCAATGGTGAAATGCTCATCAACTCTCTTTTATCAATCTGAAAACATACGAACGCACTCGTACAAATCTGTTAAGATCTAGAGATGGATTCATACTTAATGCTCTGAAACGGATTCGTATTGAAAACATATTCTAAGATTTGTACTAAAAATGTTGGGCTCATTTCAGTATTGTGAATTTTCTCGAAAAGTTGGTTATAAAATGAAGCAGGCATGTTACATTAAAAATGGTTCCCTTCCAAGCTTCCCAGCAGAAAAGCGGACAGAAATCTGGTATACTTTGAAGGCCAAAACCTCAACCTCAAGATGGCCTTCTGATCTGCACTTGAAGAAGCACCCTTGTCGACTTAAAGCTGCGGCGACACTGCCACCGGACTTGACTTGACTGGAGTCACCGGACTCCAACCAGTCCAGTTTGTTCTTCGACGTCACAAGAGTATGCCCTCCGAAATGGAGCCATTCTATGTGATTTAGAATCAGAATCAGATTCTGATGAAAAAATAGAACTAGTGACAAGTTTTGTTTCTTTGAATAAGTCGTGGATGTCACCATATTATGTTTCCGAACGAGCACAATACGGTGAATTTCACACCCTATTTGCTAAATTGAACGATGTTCAATTTCAAAACTATTTTAGGATGAGAAGAGAACAATGGGGGCTGCGTTGGATGGCTCGTTGGGGTGCGAGGGATTGAAAATCGTGGTAGTGGGGGGGGGGGGGGGGGGACCGGAGTCAGGTCCCAACCCATGCAGACCAGATCAGAATGGAGTCCGGTGGGTGGCTCAAGTCAAGTCAAGTCAGGTCCGGTCGCAGTCTCGCCGCTCCCCTTTGAAATGCAAAGGATGGGTTCAGACAGGCACGCAAGTGAGGTCAAGTCAAGTCTGGTGGTAGTATCGCCGCACCTTAAGGGTCGACAAGGGTATTTGCAAACCAAAGAGAATGGAATAGGATGATAGAGCTGGCACATCAGCAACAGCCAATGGGAGCTTTTGAAGCAAACTACCTTACAGGCGGAGCATAGAATCGCGGTGGAGAGGGGTAACCTCCAAAAAACCTTTTCAAGTCTGACCTCCATCAATGCCACGGTCCCACTGTTTTTTTTGCTTTTGTTTTTTTAGACAAATACCTATTCAAATTTGAGAGGAATAATGCTGATTTTTTCTGAAATATGACTTTGGTTATTCAAACTGATCGATTTCAAGGGCTTGAGTGCTTTTTAGTTTTTTAAATTACTCGAACTGGAGTTTCAATAGTATATTGACAAACCACCCATAGTATATATCGATGGTCAAACATCGATACTGGTAGGCATCGCAATCCCATTTGCTATCCGGATCTGTGCCCCTGAGAGGCGGAGTGAAGGGCAGAGTCTTTAGTCCCTTCTTCCCCCTCTATGCTACACCCCATCTGTCCACTATTCTAATCTCTTTGCTGCAACCGGACGTAATCATGAACTATGTAACCTTAAAGCTAGGTTCGCATGGAGGGGCGATTCCGGACGGCAATCCGGTACGGCAACGTGTTTGCCAGAATTTTTGCCCTAGAGGCGTTCACATGGCAATGCCATCATAACAGGAAATCTTACTGGCAAAATCAACCAGAAATGTCGAATTCCAATATGGCTGAACCAACGAACAGGAGAGGTGTGTGCAGTAACCTCTGAGCAGATATGACAACGGATCCGACAGTGGAAAATATCTTGAGATTTTGATATAGTATCCATGACACTGTGTTGCAATTCCATTTTGCATTGCTCAATAGCACTGCAGAACGACCTGCCGTACCGGACTGCTGTCTGGAATTGCCCCTCCATGTGAACCTAGCTTCAGGCTTGCAATCCCATTCCCATGTTATTCTTATAAGTAACTGGACTTAAGGGCAGAAAACCCCTCCAACAACTTTTCGGCTAACATAATGTGAAAGGTGTACTAATAGTGTGAGGCGCAAACCATTCAAATTATTAATCCATGAGCAATGAAAAACATTAAATGGGAACACCGACCGATAAAGCAGTGCCTTATCGGAGTTTCTGAGGAAGGTGCTGACTGAAGCAGTGGATTAGGTATGTAGTCTCATAGGATGGTACACAGGTCAACCCCTCCTTCAAGACCCTGATGCCACAAGGGTTTTTGCCTACAACAACTCCTACCCATTCACCTTAAGAGTGTTTATATTACTAGTCTTAATTAGTCTACCTGATAGATTTTAATGAGTTTTCGAAACCAATGTCGGGTTTGAGGAGGAGGGGTCACTATTTCAATCTGATTCTAATGAAATTTGTGGAATGCAATCAGACAGCTGGGATGGAAAAATGGCTTGTACAAATATCCCGCTAATCCCTAGTACCTATGGCCAAAGCTCCATTTTACGCATAGCAATACGTTTGGATAACCGACCGCATAGGTGGGAGCTACGATCCGTTGGGACCTATATCATAAATTCAATTACATCAGAAATTGGGTGGAACTTATGCACATCGTATCACCTGAAACGGAATGGATAAGTGAGCTGATGCTTGGCATACAAATGAATGGTACAAGAAGGCTGTGACAGGAAAAAATTTACTCACGATTTCCAACTGGTCTGGAGTAGGAGAGGAACCAGCCTTCGACTCTACCACTCTAGACATATTCTGCTCATCAACGACCCTCTCAGAATGTTCAATTAGCTGGCGTACGGCTCTTTTCAGGCTGTTAGCCCTCATTTTCAAGTGTTCTTGAGTTGGGAGCTACAACACACTGACACGGGTTAAAAACTAGTCCATATCGTTGTGTATATGTACAGATTATATACCTATTATATTGGCAGCATGTCAGAGCATATTATGGAATACATACGAAACTAAAAATTCAATTTCAGAATGCTGATTAAAATACTGGAGGAGTAATTCTCTGTCCCGTACCTTACTCCTTCCTCGGTCTTCCATTACTTCATCGTCTTTTTCAGATTTTTCGCTAGTGTATTTTTCTAGGTGCTCTTCGTCCTGCATGATGCAAAAATTATATCAAAATACTGATGCATTTTTGTCGACAACTTGATGACTGTTGGTTATTGTGAATAAAATAAAGAGGTTATAACAACCAATAGATCACGTAACAAAGGAAATTATTAACGTTGTTCCAAACATCAAATTATCGTGCATATGGGTTTTGCAATCGCAGGGCAGCGTTCATGTGCATCAGAGGGTCTTGGAAAAGGTGGACATATCCAAAGAAGAGCTGATAGGGTTTGGGGATGCAGCCACTCTGCCTTTACAGACAGACAGATCGGTCTTAACCTCTCCCCCTAATAATACCCCCATAATAATGCACAAGGACCCCCTAACAAGGAACAAGGACACCCCGAAATCCAAATAAGTAATTTATTAATACCTACAAAAAAAATTATTGTTTCATCAAATTACGTTTATTGTAAAATTTGAAATACTTGTTTGTGATTTGACAAACCTCCTTAGATATAGATATATATAAATAAAAATGGTCCAACAGAAATACCATAAGAAGGATAAAACACACATGAAAAATTAGAAAGTGTGAATAACTTTAGGCAGGAGTTGAGAAAAATTGGGAGTTGAGAGTTAATACAGGGAAAGGCTGGATTCAATAGGTATCTCTTCTGTATGGCATCCCTTCTCTACAGGTGGAGACATAAGTTCTCCATATCCCTTCTTTGAACTCTGAGGCTTAAGACAGAGGGAGAGTTTTTATTGTTGAATAATTCGTCAGCCAATTAAAACCCATAACATAGCATACACATAATATCATAGACAATATTGGATTAAACACAAATCCTACATACTTTGATACACCTTAATTTACCAATTGAATTTTACCTTTTCAGTTAAACCTCATACGAAAAAATGGATTTGGAAAGAAAAGACAGGTAATAAACTGGTAGAAATCCACATCCAATTTTGGTTTATTATTTTCAATAATGAACCATTGGAATCGAGCATGAAAAAAAAAATTCTTACCCCCCCTCAAAATTTGATGGTTTACGTTTCAAGGTATGTAGAATCCAAAACTGCAATAAAAATATTTCTGTCTGTCCGCCGTACGGGCCACTTTTCTTAGTTACCATGAAAAAAAATTGATGAAATTCGGGTTGTAGGTTCCGTTCGGCGTCTAGTTGGTCCTCGAAGCTCGACGTTACTGTGAGTCATCTCTAAGGGGTTCAAAATAGGGGTTGAAATTTTCAAAACGCCTATACCATTTTTACGTAAATATTTTTACGGTTTTAAATAGTTCTTGAACTTGCGAGTTTTTTAAGACCATCCGGAGCGTCGTACGTCCAGCCGTTCGTTCACAGAAAGGCCCCAAAGTTTGCACCGACAGGCATTTTCGACTCCAGTGTGAATGAAATTGTATACAATTCAAACCAAATCTCGTAACCAGAGACGCGCCCACAATAGGAAATTTGGCGGAGATAGAGTAGAGAGTTCCTAAAGACTAAAGTCGGGAAGATGTGTTCGGATTTATCTCAACTGCGCATGCGCATCGCCCAAGTTCAAACTTATTTCCTTAAGTTCGACTTATTCGGCCTTATACATAAGGCGCGTTATCTCCCAGGGCACAAACTTTAGGAATCGTCTTTAACCTTACTCAGGGGTAACAGTGCACAGCTTTTTGCCGCGTTTTGTCGTTTTTTTTTTTAACGCGTCATGTGTTGTCGGTCCCCGCCATCGCCAGCGTCTTTCAAAGTTACTCCAAGCGTCTTTCAAAGAATTTGCTAGATTGTTGCGATATCAACTTAGGATAAAAAAGTGAGTATACCTACCTATGCTATGTAATGGAATGGATTTCGCGTTGTGCTAAGTTAAGTGACGTTACTTTTTAATTCACTCCTACCCCCACCACTTCTGTCAAACCGGACTTATTGGTTAGCATCCAAAGGCTGCTCGCCTTAGATGTGGCCAAAAGATATGGCCGTTCCCTAATGAACTTATCTCTTAGGAACTCTCTATTCATTGCTAGGGATCACCTGATTATATTGGCGGAGTATGAAGTCGAGTTGGTTGTTCTGTGATATTATTTAATTTGAAAAATGATGGCTCTTTTGGAGTTTGTTGGTAGGTAGTGAAACTTGAACAAACGTTGAAGTATTATTGATGGGTAAATTATTACTACGGTAAATCATTACTCAACGGTAAATTATTACACAACGGTTCATTATACCATCTACGTAGAAGGGGCTGGAGTTTGTTGGTAGGTACTTTTGCAACTTTTTTCACTCCTCATCAACAATTTCTTTTCAGAACTTCATTATGTGTGTTTCTTTTTGTTAGGTACTGTTTGTCATCGGCAGAATTATTTGAGCAACATTTAACTCGTGATTTAGGTAGGTACCTGGTAACGAGTACGGGGTTAGGTACTAACCTACGGAGGGTCTGCGATCTACATAATATGTATATAATAGAATAGTACATATCATATTATATAGAAGGGTTATCTATACATAGAGCTGTGATCTGTAACAGGAGGGTATTCTATACAAAATAATAAACCGTTGTGCAGGGATTTGCAGCGTTTTCGCATTCAATTGGTAAAAAGTTTAATTCAATTGGTAGAAGGTTTAATTCATCTGGTGAAAGGTTTAATTGAAAAGGAAAAGCCTACATCAGCCAGGAAAGGCAATAACTTGAGTCCTGACTTATTTACTTACCTATGTGCGTTAAGTACCTATGGTGATTGGCAGGTTCTGCCTGTTTACCTAAGTAAGTAAACGGCTAACTATTACAGTGGTAACTCACAAGTCATAACACTTACAATCTCCATTTCAACTCCTTCTTCGTGCAGGGAGTTGAGCATTTGGTCCAACTTTTCCCTGAGAACGGTGCACTTTTTGGACAGCTCTTCGTCCCCCTGGCTCTGGCAAATTTCTCCAGCTCTAGTCATGAAAGCCTTCACAGTCTCACACAGTACCCTACAAAATTCGATTCCAACACTTCGAAAAAGATCCACGATTTGTCAAGTTAATTAACACGGGTGTGGTCAAAATGGGGACGCATTCTTCGTGAATTGAACTCAGTTTCAACAGTTACTGTAGGCTATACATCATGCACTGACAGATTGCAGACTGATAAAAAGACTTACTTTGCAGAAGAAAGAATGGAAGAATGTTCTTCTGATTCTAGAATGTTACTTAAGTGCGTCACTACAGAATCTTCGTAGGCTGCAAATGCTGGTATGGTATTTTTGGATTCACATTTTTCTCCTTCGCCACCAGCCGTCAGTGGTCTTTCAAACGTCATTATGCTCCACCTACAAAAATATTGATTAATTCTATATCATTTTAGCGACAGAATAGATGGAGTAAATATTACTGTGTTTTGTGGTCGACAGACTATGATAAGCGAGGTCTAAAGTATGAATAGCGACATAAAACGAGAATTACGAAAATCCGTCACAATGTTTTTAATAATTCCACGTTTCCCTTTGTCCACGTTTTCCGAACGTCACGAGCGTCACATCACGATCGAGCGTCACTTCATGGCACAAGAAATTGCACCATCGAAATTACATCACGTTACTATGTTGGTTGCGAGCGTCACGTGACTATGGTGGTTGCGAGCGTCACAAAACGATATAGATAAAGAGGCTAGAAAAATAGTTTCGTTATGCCTGCAGATATAAGTAAAGTGCGAGAAAACTCAAAACCTAATAACATTAGGAAATTGACGGGAGATGAAACAAAAACGTTTTCAACTTTTGATGCATTAATGAGCTGCAAAATTTCCATTGACGGAAATTTTGGCGAAACAAACGTTAATCTTTATTAAATGATCTGACTGTAGAACCGTAGGTCTACCGTCCGTTTTTTTTTTCTTTCATCAGACCAACGTTTCAGACCAAAGTTCTACAAGTAAGCGACACAAAATGATGTCACAAAAATCCGTCACATTTTCATCAAACTAAAGTTATACAAACTGACACAATCATTTTTCATGGCGAATGTTGTTTGGCAAAATGTCTCACTATACACTCTCACTAGACACCACTTGTGGTCCACGCTTGAATCACAGACACCAACCGTTGTGTATTCTACTGACTACGATAAGCGAGGTTTATGCTAAAGATAAACACAAGATGAAAACAACACCGATGACTGCCGCAGAACGCGCTAAGAAATATCGCGAGCGGCAAAATAATCAAAAAGTCAAATTAGTTCACAACTCGGCAAACCGACGTTCTTTCTCACGTTGAGCGCGTCTGAGGCGTATTGGCCCAAATTGTCGCGAATGCTGTTGAAATCCGCTCACAGGGCCGAAACCGATTCGTCTCTTCTCGATTTGAGCGACGAAGAATTTGTAGCGATGGATCTAATGAAAAAAGCCGAACTCGTTAACAACGATCCCACGATGGCTGCAGCCCATAAGAGCCAATCCGATGTAATCCGTGGGTCAAAAGAGCGAGCCTTTGTTTGTCATTGCAATGGGGCCAACACTCCCGAAAGAGCGACACCTTGGACTGTACCTACTCGAGTAATTGGTGCAAAATGTCAACAAACTCTCTTTGTTTGTCAACTCTCAATCAACTTCCTGTGGTGCAAACCCTCAGGCAATTCCAAACTGAAACATATATATATATATATACATATAAATGCATCCATTAGCAGAAGGAACCACCAGATCCCGCCAACGACAACAACGTGCAGTGCTTCTCGATATCTGGATTTCTTACTCCACTGACAAAATTTCAAGATCGGACTACTTCAAAAAAGTTGGTGTTTTGAAGCAGGTGTCCAAACTGAAATAATTCGATATTCCGGCGGCATTTTTTTTATTGACGTTCACCAATACTGACTGGCATATTTATTAAATATAGACTTTTTGGAACTAAAATCTACATTTATTGGTTATTCCATTGGTCCTACAACCCTCTCACTAGAGAACTGAGACGAAATTCGCTTTTGTGGGTAAAATACTCGCTCTTTTATCACTATATTGGCATTTTCAGGGACTGTACTCGCTCTTGTGGGCACACGCTCTTTCGGGAGTGTTATCTTTTGGTAGCAAATCTCGCTCATTTCGTCCTCCGATGGTGGTGGCTCTTCCGTCCTGTATTTGAAATTGGCTCGCTCTTTAGTCCTTCACCGCCCGCGATTTGCAATTTGTTCTCTTGACTTGTACAGGTATTTCTTACGGTGCTGAAGAATCCCAAAGGTCCGCTCGGTCGCTGAAAAGTGACTGACTTCTTCAAGAAGATAGAGTTTCAGCATCGAGGGTCTCCACACGCGCAGATTTTATTAGGGATTGTCCATTTCGGATTCTGAACATTTTGCTGCCAAATTCAATTTGACCACTTCGAAGCAACTGCAACCAAAACATTTTCTCCCGTTCTTGGTTCCAACAGTGAATCATAGGTGGCACAAACACTCGAAAGCTCTGATGAGTGCTTTCCTGACTCGATTCCCTACCAACAAGTTGAAGCGTTTGCACAAGAACGCCGAACGTCTACATCGACATCAAAGAAGGGTGTCAGAATTTGGAGAGAAAAATGGTGTCGGGTACTAAAGTAATCAACGATGCTCTAGTACCGAACATCTTTTGTTTTAGAATATTTACCAAGTTTGGGAGATCTTCGTCCATCGTTCCACAGTTGTACACTTTCAAGTCTGCAGAGACACTCGATGTGGAAAAAACGAACTGGAAAATGTTGTTGCCTCCTCGCTATTTCGCTGCGCTTCTTCACGTCAACATCACCGGCTTCAAAATGACTCGCGCGGGAATTTCGATGGATACGAACATCGAAAGCGCCTACATCTTTCCATCGATCGATGCTCCAGACAAGGGTTATGAGAAAAAGAAGATTTTGCCGGGTTCAACCGTCTTCAGAGAAAAAGAAGATCCGAAAAAGTCTGACAACAATTCTACATCTAGTGACGATGATGAAGATTTTGCTATAATTCATTCTTGAATCGTGAACGTGTTTTCTGGATCTTTACATTGATTTTCCCCCCCGTTATACTACAGTTCTGCTACACAGCATTCAGATGATCTTCTTACAATACGAATACAAGTACGAAATATCTGAATGGTGTTTTTTTTTTCCTATCAATATTTTAATAGTTTCTCGTTTTACATTGAACCTGTCGAGTCTGTCGACTTACTATGACGTTTGCCCGGAGCGCGAAGTCTTTGGACTTTAACATTAAGTTTAACATTAATTAACATTAACATTAAGTAGAGTGGCCCTGTTTAACATTAAGTAGAGTGGCGCTGTTTACCCAGGGTCTCGAGTACCCTCGGCCGATCAAAAACTGACTAAACTGAGGCATCTATGAGGTAAGCGATAAGGTGTCTTTATACCACTTCAGAGATATAGGGAGCGCGGTTGATGCTTCTAGGGACATCAGGTAAGTATTGAAATGTTTTTAGGGACATCAGGTAGGTATTGAAGTTTTTTCTACCTTACGTTTACCTTACCTTCTACCTTATGTTTTTTACCTAATCAAAATTGCGATTTTTCTCTCAGAACTTGAATTACGCAGTTTTTTCTACTAGGATATTTATCATACTTCTACTCAAGTAATGATTTTGAATAATATTATCCTATTCTAGAATGCTGAATATAGTATAATACTGAATAATATTGAAAAATACAATACTACCCTATGATTTTTAATAATATTATGCTACTTAAGTAGGATAGTATTTATTAGGAACAGAGATGGGCATATTCATATTCGTAAATACGAATATGAATATATTCGCACGGCGTATTTTCTATGAATACGAATACGAATATATTCGTATTTACACGTGTAAATATGAATATATTCATATTTACACGTGTAAATATGAATATCTCATATTCACACAAGTTCCATGTGAATACGAATATATTCATATTAACACGAATTTCGAGTGAATATGGTAGATATAATATATGATGGTATTTACCCGAATTTCATGTGAATATAGTAGATGTATGATGGTATTCAGTCGAATTTCAAGTGGATATGATAGGAATATGTTCATATTCACACAAATTTCGTGTAAATATGGTGGATATCTAGTGGTATTCTCTCAAAGTTCATGTGAATATGATAGGAATATGTTCATATTCACAAGAGTTTCGCGGAAATATGGTAGAAATATAATGGTATTCCCTCGAATTTCATGTAAATATTGCAGGAATATGTTCATATTCACACGAATTTCGTGTAAATATGGTAGAAATATAATCGCGTTCCCTCGAATTTCATGTAAATGTGGTAATAACGTGTTCATATTCACACGAATTTCGTGTAAATATGGAAGAAATATAATGGTATTTCTTCGAATTTCATGTAAATATTGTAGGAATATGTTCATATTCACAGGAATTTTGTGTAAATATGGTGGAAATATAAATGGTATTTACTCGAATTTCATGTGAATTTGATAGAAATATGGAAGTGATATAATCGTATTCCCTCGAATTTCATGTGAATATGGTAGATATATATGATGGTATTTACCCGAATTTCATGTGAATATAGTAGATGTATGATGGTATTCAGTCGAATTTCAAGTGGATATGATAGGAATATGTTCATATTCACACAAATTTCGTGTAAATATGGTAGATATCTAGTGGTATTCTCTCAAAGTTCATGTGAATATGATAGGAATATGTTCATATTCACAAGAGTTTCGCGGAAATATGGAAAAAATGTAATGGTATTCCTTCGAATTTCATGTAAATATTGTAGGAATAAGTTCATATTCACAGGAATTTTGTGTAAATATGGTGGAAATATAAATGGTATTTACTCGAATTTCATGTGAATTTGGTAGAAATATGGAAGTGATATAATCGTATTCCCTCGAATTTCATGTGAATATGGTAGAAACATGTTCATGTTCACCCAAATTTCGAGTAAATACAATACAATAAATTTATTAGAAATAGTGTGTTCATGTTTTGGAGGAAAACACAAAAAATTTGATCACAAAGCTTCCGCTGCTTTACTAGACTCAAGAAAAATGAATAGGTAGTAGCTACGGTTTTCAGTCCAAATACCCCTTTCAACCCTGGTGGGACGTGTATGTCCCACCATGTTTTTGCATCAATTTTCCAATCGTTTTAGGGCCTGTTGAACACTACAATCCTTATTAAGGAACACTACAATGATTAGGTATGAATTCATCATGCTTCTTCCAACAAGGTAGGTAGGAAATGACTGTGGAACAGTTGAGTCCCACCTCAAACGCGCTGAAAAACGGGGGGGGGGGGGGGACTTGTGCTGACGAAAATAATTATTCCCGGTTGGGCAGTGCAGTGAAGCTTGATTCTCAGCCAGGTTGAAAGGGAGATATTTCTACCATATTTACACGAGATTTGTATGAATATGAACATATTTATTCCTATCAACTTCACATGAAATTTGAGTGAATACCATTTATTTCTACCATATTTACACGAAATTCGTGTGAATATGGACATATTCCTACAATATTTACATGAAATTCGAAGGAATACCATTATATTTCTACCATATTTCCGCGAAACTCGTGTGAATATGAACATATTCCTATCATATTCACATGAACTTTGAGAAAATACCACTAGATATCTACCATATTTACACGAAAT
Organism: Leptopterna dolabrata; assembly: GCA_954871275.1. NCBI lineage: Eukaryota > Metazoa > Arthropoda > Insecta > Hemiptera > Miridae > Leptopterna > Leptopterna dolabrata. The sequence continues at coordinate 3,469,172 of OX940982.1, read as the reverse complement.
TTGTGTGAATATGAACATATTCCTATCATATCCACTTGAAATTCGACTGAATACCATCATACATCTACTATATTCGCATGAAATTCGGGCAAATACCATCATATATATCTACCATATTCACACGAAATTCGTGTGAATATGAATATATTCGTATTCACATGGAACTTGTGTGAATATGACATATTCATATTTACACGTGTAAATATGAATATATTCATATTTACACGTGTAAATACGAATATATTCGTATTCGTATTCATAGAAAATACGCCGTGCGAATATATTCATATTCGTATTTACGAATATGAATATGCCCATCTCTGATTAGGAATTATGATACTAAGTAGGAACTATGATTTTGAATAATGTTATCCTATTCTAGTCGTTTCTATGTTCGACTATGATTTTATCGTATTTCTGAAAACTGATGATTGATTTCAACTAAATAAGTAAAAGGCATAAATAATGGATTTTAAAATATAACATTATTATGATGTGAGAGGACATAGGTGATACAATTTTAATGTTAATTCAAGCTATTATTTACGATTTATAGAGGTGTTTCCCATTTGAGCCAATCAAAGCTCAACGACACAATCAAGTTGGATACAATTTGAGCAATCTGTTGATGAAGACAGTGTACAACCAAAAAATCAGTCATGCAGCATGACTTAATGAGCGAATTTTCAAAGAAATATTCGAATTAATGGCTATGGTTTTGAATAAAGGAAAACTTCGGTCTAAAATTTGGTTTTCTATCTATATTCTCTTCGTATTTATTTTAATTTGTACGTTTTGTCCATCCTGATTCTACCGTTTGTTTATTACGTAATTGTACTAAGTGCTTATTTATTTGATCGCTGTGGGTAAATTCAAGGAGTTGTACTAATCGTTTGCCTCCCCCTTTTTTGCTTCGAACTCTCGTCTTCAATTAATACTTCTCACATTTTTCAATCTGACCACTCTAAGGGGGTGGGGGTAAGAGTTTAAAGATTATCCTAGTTTTGGGTAATTTTTGCGCACTTTAAATGCTCTAATTTAAGAACGGATTTAGATATCTAAAATCCGATTTCACTATCGTGTTCAGCGTGCAAAAACCTTTAAAATGAGGGGTCACTTGTTAGAAAATAACATTTTGGGGATTTTTGGGTAATTTTTGCGCACTTTAAATGCTCTAATTTGAGAACGGATCAAGATATCTAAAATCCGATTCCACCATCGTGTTCAGCGTGCAAAAACCTTTAAAATGAGGGGTCACTTGTTGGAAAATAACATTTTGGGGATTTTTGTGTAATTTTTGCGCACTTTAAATGCTCTAATTTGAGAACGGATCAAGATATCTAAAATCCGATTCCACCATCGTGTTCAGCGTGCAAAAACCTTTAAAATGAGGGGTCACTTGTTGGAAAATAACATTTTGGGGATTTTTGTGTAATTTTTGCGCACTTTAAATGCTCTAATTTGAGAACGGATCAAGATATCTAAAATCCGATTCCACCATCGTGTTCAGCGTGCAAAAACCTTTAAAATGAGGGGTCACTTGTTAGAAAATAACATTTTGGGGATTTTTAGGTAATTTTTGCGCACTTTAAATGCTCTAATTTGAGAACGGATCAAGATATCTAAAATCCGATTCCACCATCGTGTTCAGCGTGCAAAAACCTTTAAAATGAGGGGTCACTTGTTGGAAAATAACATTTTGGGGATTTTTGGGTAATTTTTGCGCACTTTAAATGCGCCAAAACCCTCCTTAGAGTAGGCCAATTTCGCCCATCTTCGAACTTAGCCTTTCGATTGCCAAGATAGATTTTTTGTGCAAATTTGAGCTGTTTATCTCAATTCTATCGAGAGTTATCGTCTGGAGTGACACATATATAAATAAATATATATATATATACATACATATAAAAAAGTGTTAAATTTCAGGAATCGTTTTAGAATGGTCTGAAACGGATTTCTATGAAGAAAATTTCCAAAAATTTATATTATTTAAATTTCGAAGCCATTGCAATAGCTTCATTTTCTTTGAAAATTCGCTAAAAACTTCCAAAAATCGCAACAGGAAAGTGGATTACGGCAATGTTGTAGTTATCTACCAATATAACAAACGTAACATGCTAGTTATCAATAAATGTTATTTGCATGTACTTTGCATCAGATGCAGGTTCGTATTATGTAGCACGGTAGTGTACTTCAGTAGGAAATAACAGTAAAACTAGGTTGTTCGGTGATAGGGTGATCGGGTGACACAACCTACAATCAGCTTTCAATTAAATAGCCGCCACTATACAAACAAGCGATAATTAACGCTCAATTGAGAGGGATTACCATCAACAGGTAGGGGGTGATTACCCAAAGTTACGTAACCTTACGTAACAACTAGGAACCCAAAAGTAACTATATAATATTCGCCTTAGAAGACTCATCCCAAAGATCCCAATGCCAACAATTTCAACAGTTTTTATTTATGCATTTAATTGCTTACCGGTCGAGAATTTTGGTTGTGGCTTTTTCGTATTTGTCGAGAATGTGAGACAAATTGGCGTCATCATCACAGGAAGCACCCCACCCCAAAACCCTGGCCAGGTCATTTCCTGTGCCCAAAGGCAAGACGCCAACTTGACACTGTTTCTGAAACGGAAATTCAAAGACATGTAGATTTCAATCGATAGATATATGCATAGTTATGTAGGAGGAGAATGGTGTTGGCTGGGACATGAAGATGAACCGGACACCCAAGTATTTGGCTGTTTTGGTACGGGTCCACGCGTATCCAAGTATCAGATTACGATGCACCAGAAAAGGTTGAGGTTTTTGAAATGATTTTTCAAGGAGCTTGAAGTTTGGAATATGCCAGTTAAGATCCCCAGGTAGTTATGATAATCACTCAAAAAAAAAAATTCTTGCAATACTATGAGAAAACACTGTACCAACCAACTCCACTCTCCCAAACTCTTTAATAAATAATTATGAATAATTATCACGATTAGCATGACCTATAATGACTAATGCATTATTTCTATAGTTCATACACACAATTTCAAGTAATGTACGAGCATATCAAATCCAACTTTCGAGTATAAATGAAGAGACAATGAACATCTCATCTATAGCATATAATGTTGTTATAATATTATTATAATATATTACCACTGAGGCATGGAAAAGTAAATTTATTGGCTTTCAGTCAAGCATGAAAACCCGTCTCAGATGAACGTGTTAGGTAGGTACTTGATATGTATGTGGATATATTAATACACAACAGTTAATCGAGTATAAGGAGACTAATACTAAAACACTACTTACTGTAATATTAAGTTTATCTATTTCAGACAAGACCCAACCAACTGAACCATCGCCACTACAAACCAATACTCTAAACGGGTCAAATCTTCTAAAGAGCTGTAATCTAAAATAAAAAAGAGAATTTCATGAGCTATCAGCACGAACAACAACACACAAGCATAGTCAGCACATGAGGATGATAAAGAATAACAAACTTCAGGTGCCTACCTAGCATTGTCAATAAAAGGGTATTATTGCGTGATTCACATTTAACGTATCCCACCCCTTATAACAAACATGAAAGTACTTGCATTTTACAGTAAGCGTAATAGTGATGATGCTAACGTGTGTGAGCTGTGTACCTACTGACATATATTTTCTGTGAACCTACGAATGTTGAAAAAATATGTTCATAGGGATCGCAATTCAACACAACTACAAACAACCAAGATCGTCAAGTACCACAGACATGGAGTATAATTAATGTTAGAAACTATCAACAACTGTTCATCACTGGATATGTTTAAATTTACTGGAAACAGCCACAAGCGAATTGCCCTTGACATAAGATTGGCATTGCTACTGCTCAACAACTCTGTATAACGAGTGAAAGGTGTAAAACAGTGTCAGGGGCTAAACCATCGCGACTCTGACAAAAAGTTGAAACATCTCAATAAAAATCTTTCGATTTCAGTAGTTACAGTAGGTACGTAAAAGAATACTCACCCTAAATGTGGCCCCGATATGATTAAATCGAATACTTGTGCTGGGTTCAGCAGTTGTTTGAATCTTTTCAAAAACTTGACTCCCTGATTATCACCTGACTTCGAATTAACAAAAACTAAGAGAGGAGAACATCCCTGAGGTCTGACTGCTTCCCAGGAATCATCAGAACCTGCCGAAGTATTCAAATATTAGTAAAGTTTGTTCAAATACTTGATATTTGTTCGATGCCAAATAAAAAGAACATTAAATACAGCACCCAAGGTACGAACGTGTCTCACATTAACAACTATTCATTATTCATTATCCAGGCTGCCATCGTTATCATATAGGTATCATTATAATCATAATAGTAATGGTAATTCCGAGTAGCTTGCTGTTACAGAATTTTATGAATAAAATAAGCTACTGAAAGAAGAAATTTTCAAAATAATTTGATAATTTCTCGAATTCCTGACAGCTAACTACAAAATTTAAATAGGTAAAAAAAATTTTAACCCAACTCTAAAAGAGCTACCTACCCATTTTTATGCTTAACAAACATAGGTACAATTCAAAGCCAATACAACAAAAATTTTGAAGTCGACGCCACAGCTTCGAAAAGGCGTTGAATTATTTAATACTTTTTAGTATTTCAATTTAATACTTTTCGAAGGTTTTGTCGAGTAAGTTTTTTAAATTATTACCTACGCTTTTCTATGCCAACGCCAGCAGTAGCTTTGTTCGTGCTGTCCCCTTGGGGCTAGCTCCGAGTAAGCTCAGTTTTCGCTTGATCCGAACTGGCTTGGTGTATGTAGGCTGAGCTCTGAACGCGCTCGCTCGAAGCAGGGTGAGCCTGGAGCTTGTTCGGAGCACGGGCAGCTCGAACTGGTCGAGGGTGCATGCGCAGAAGAGCAGTGCTCAGTTGTCCCTGGTCTCCTCGTGGGGCACGGGAGGGCTTGCTCAGAGCAGCTCGGAGGAAGCCCTGTGGCTAGCACGAACACCGAATCATCTGCCCCGGGAAAGCACGAACACTGGACCACTTGGCTCGGAGCTCGCCCTGGGTCTGCACAAACAGCGAATCTTTGCCTCACCCTTACTGCGCATGCCCGGGGTGCTCTGAACAAGCTCTGTGGGACTGCACGAACAAAGCTACTGACTGACCCATTACTAGCAATATACCTTACGCTATCAAGTACTAATACCACCATTTCTGAGGCATCCACAGTTTTTGGCGGGCTGCGTTCTGTCATTAAATCGTGCAATGTCTGTCAAAGCACTAGAAACCGAAGAGTACAACTGGCCTAGTACAGGACCAGTTAATTTTTTAACTGAAAAACTAGTACGGGACCATTTATGATCCTCTTTCATTTGAAAAAAAGCATCATCGAAATAGGTCCAGTAGTTAAAATAATCGCTGGACAAGAAACATACATAAAAACAGGTCGAATTGAGAACGTCCCCCTTTTCTGAAGTCGGTTAAAAATGATCAGCAATAAGGATCTGCAATGATCAGTTTCTATAGTTCGAAAAATGTAAAATGTTCCAACATATTAGAAGGTTGGAAGCAGGTCAAGTACGTCACCTTAGTTGGATCATACTAATACGTTCTAACATATTATTAGGTTGGAACTAGGTAAAGTACGTTACCTTAGTTGGAACACACTAACATGTTCCAACATATTAGTATGTTGAAAGTATTTCAAGTACGTTACCTACTTCGAAAATTCCAACGAATTAGTAGGTTCCGTACTAATATGTTCTAACACATTAGTAGGTTGGAAGTAGGTCAAGTTCGTTACCTACTTCGAAAATTCCAACGAATTAGTATGATCCAACCTATACATAGGTTGGTACCTAACTGAAAAATTGTGATTATAATTATGTATAGGTATCTAACTGAAATGTTTCAACAATAAAACGAACTTACCGACAGAATGGAGGGCCGTGGGAGGTACTACGCTAACACGGCTTGGACCCAAGTTACATTTCACGGGATGATGAGGCCTACAGGCTGTGTGCACTGTTGCCTTACACCACAAACATCTCCAGTCTTGAAGTCTACAAAACAATAGGAATCATTATATATTATGTACCTACTAGGTATTCATATTCAATTCAATGTTAGGTATTCAATGGTGCTTGGTGTAGATGACAAAGTATGTTGCGTTCATTTCTATCCTTCTTTCTTCATATTATATTCATAAAAAATTCCATTTCTTCAGTTCAACTCATTCAATTTACTTGAATCAATAAATCAATGTACAGGGTTTTTTTTACCTCAAAACAGATCCGCAATTTTTCTCACAAACTGCGCATTTGGAAGACACCGGTAAATTGCCCTCCATCCACTGGTGCGGCATATAGATATTCTGAAAATTTATTAAAAATGCCAAAACTTGTAAATTCTTGTTCTGAAGCACATAAGGCTATGCAATTCATCATGTAACTAATGACGGCAACATTATTCCATTAAAAAAAAACAGCCAATTTCTATCAAAATATATGTGCGACAATGACTGGAGCCACTCTATGAGTGGGACCAGCTGTTGCCATAGGAAGGCAATACTGAGAGTCCTAGTGATTGTTACACATTGTCACACCCGGACGGACGTATTTTTGAACTTTTTGATTAAGTAGGCACCTAATATTTTACAAACTTGATTATTTATGTCCTTATTCAAAATTCGAACTCAACATCCTTTTTGTGATTCCTTACTAACATGGATCTAAATGAATTTTAGAGGTTTAGCCCCTTGTCACTTGGATAGGTGGATAACCGTTTCAATTAGGCACCCACCTGGTGAGAAAGAGCCTTCAAACAACCAGGATTTAGTACAGAAGTTTTTCGTTGGGATCGTTTTCTATAAGAAGAAAATCCATTAGAGTTAGTGATCTCGTATACTGTTTTTAATATTCGAACAAGAGGCAGTAGGAGGAAATTAATCGCCCGAACGTGGAGGGAGCCTTTGCTGCGGTCGGGAGATGCTCGTAATGAATGTTTCGAAATGAAACAATCGTAATGAAACTTCTCGTTGAGTCTAAAAACGGATTGATGAATTCGAACACTTACAAACATTTTTATTTTAGATTTTAGAACACGAGAACCTGAAAATTGCGAAACCCATGTCAATTATCATCGATGTCCGTTTTTGTGTCGTTAAATTGTTCTTGTTGTTGTGCTGCCCTGCCGCAAGATGTCAATGGATGTCAAGTTGTAATGCTGTCTTATGAATAACGTTATTATTTTATATTTCGATTGTTGCATACGAGTGGGGCCAACTATTATCACCCTCGAGGTAAAAACTCTAAACTAGTGGGCCCGCTGACCAGAAGCCACACGTATCCAGCAAAAATAATATAAAGCATACCGACGACAAATTACCTAGTTCTGGATTTTTTTGCGCCACTAACTGGCTTCTTCTTGGTATCAGAAGCTATACAGCGATACCTGACAGTAGGTGTATCCTGAAAATTAAGTCATAAGATCCCACTATTACCAGCGTTTTGGATCTTTCGGCACCATTTCCGGCGGTGGCGCCTCTCCTTGACGTCGTCAAGCTACCAAAAACTATACAGCAAATTCTGGGGGCGTCAAGGCACTGTCAATATTTCAGATTTTAACGGTTCCAAGGATACTGATATTTTCGCGGCACATACATACATATATTTATATCCACCCGCAAAAGTTCGGCTATGAGGTCCTCAAGTGACAAATTTTAGTCTTCATACATTATCCTTTCATTACCAAACCCATTGGGTCCAGCTATTGACCATGGAGCTTGAGGGCATTTACATGATGATTTCAATGTACAGAGAATCACATTAGATGTCAATATTCGGTTATTAACACTACCCAATTCATCATGAAATGCGAACCCATCTGAGCTATCTATGCTAATCTGCATTACATATCAATGCGGGCTGAGCATTCACAATGTTGCAGGCGCGGTGATTGAAATCGAATAAATCTTTTGAAAACTACTGGCGTTGGTAGGACTCCAACTTTGCACATGCGTTGTGGCTACCATTAATCCAAATGAGTTGAAATTCATAGGGGACCATCTAGTGGTCTAGGGCCTAGTTGAGTTCCTTCAATTGGTTGGTTAGGCAATGGTGGTCTCGCTTCCCCTTGGAAACCAAGCTCGCATTTTTGTGATGCTGACTACTGGTTAAAGTGGGAACTTAAAAGGAACCGTTGCTAATTGCAATGCAGTTTCGATGTGATCTATAAGTTGCCTACTGTTGAATTTTGAACATATAAATTGTCAGATCAATAATGTTAATAACATCGAACATGATATTGGGAAGTACCCTTAGAGAATGTGCACGCATGTGTACTAGTACACATGCACATCCATCATATGTACGTATGTATTAAGTACCTAAGTAATATCTTGCTAGTGACGCCACAGTTTACAATGAGCTATCAACTTGCACTGTTTGCAATGAACGAACTAGAACCCCCCAAGGAGCGCTCTCCTTGCCCTTATCCTGTCTTTACCAGGAGCAGTATGAACTGCACACTATTGCTGATACTCTCTGATCTGGGAAGGGCGTTTGTGGTTGTTTGCTGGCTTCTTCCCATTTCATTGGAGTGCTTTCCAGTGTGGGTGTTACTTTCCAGAATCTGTTTTATGTTGCTATTTATAAATTGATCTTTTTCACCGAATACCTGCTGATGTTTTGTGATTTTCTGAATCCCCTTCATAAGTGTCGTGAGTATGGCGTGAATATGATATTATCATATTCACGCCATCCTCAGACACTTGCGCTCGGAGAGCGCAATACCAATCAAGTCAAGCATCGCCCAACACACTGACAAGCAACAAGCTTCCTGAAGTGTGTGTGCCTGAGGGGCCCGGGGTAGGAATTTATTCCCCATAATAAGATCTGAATGCTGCAGAGGTAGCTGAGAGCCGTGGAAGGAGCAAAATAATGGTGAGACACCTGAGAGCCGATTGCCCTGGATATGCTTCTCGAGGCTGGTCGAACTAAATCAAACTGCAGGCAAAGATGCAATGACTTCATCAGGGATAACGAGTTTTGCTGACATACATGGGTAAGGAAGATCTCTGGCTTAACGACCAAAAATTAAAATGAGAGCACACTCTCCATCCACAGGCAAAGACTAGGAGGAGGATCCTCTGTGCAATACACTGTCTTGCTATTGGTAAAAGTTCAGGAAATACACAGAAACCACCCTAACTTACCTAACATTCAATATTAAAGTCAACAAACTAATTAGTTAACTAGCCAATTAGTCAATTCATGGTAGAGAAGCAGAGAATAAGTAAGAATATGACATGAAAACAAATACAACGAATGGTACCAAAGAGAAATCTGTCAACTGTGCAACTTGTCAACAGACCTTTCCCCACTTCTTTGAAGAATGCCCAGCCCACCAACCCCTTGATCTTCCGTCCTAGGATCCTACAGAGCCGAAGCAAACGTATCTAACCTCTTAAAGATTGGAACAATACGAACATTGACAACTATTGTATTAACGGACGATGAATGACTGTTCTTATCGATGGTATACTACTACCTTCGAGCTGCACCCTGATTCAATACCCAACCCGTTTAATTAAACCTGCTTCTATTTAATTATGATAGAAGGCTCGCAGGCTTTCTCTTGTACACTGTTTTTAATATTTGCACAAGAAGAGGGTTGCCGGAAGTAATTGCGTTTGCAACAGAGTTCCCTGACCTCTCGGTGATGAAACGGTTCCTAACGGGCCACAGAATATCCCTATGAGCATTTGCTACCCTAGACACGGGGTAACTGAGTTTATCACGTGGGCCCTAGGGGCGATAGGACAATAGTACACGCAGATCGAATAGCAGCGTAACTACCCTTGTTAATTATAATAACCTTTATAATCCTACTGAATAAACTACCATTAGTTAAGTTGCCAGACAGTGGAGGGACAGGAGGCCGGGCAACCCCCACAAGGACCGGTCACTATACTACCTCTTCCTATGGTAAATATTCTAAGTTTGGAAACGAGGGAACCTAAAGGTACGCGCACACATATCGTCATCGGCCGCATCGCAGGCATCGGACGGATCGGATTTTAGGATTTATAACACTGTTTCTAATGAGAGTGCGTAGACATGTCCGCATCGTAGGTAACGGACTTCGGCAATGCCTACGGGGATTCCAGAAGGAGCAGTCATTCCGAATGGTGCGTCTGATGCCACGACTGAACTGGCAAGCCGAACCTCCGAACAGGTAAAAATGCGAATATGTGTGCGCAGTCATTAAAAAAAATCCGATCCGTACGATGCGTGTGAAGCGGCCGATGACGATATGTGTGCGCTTACCTTAAAGGGTATTGGAGGAGGATCGCTCACACAAACCATGAATAGAGTTTTTGCAACACCCTCGCACTGAAACGAAACGGAAAACGACACCGAAACGGAAATTGCGGATAGGGCGACTGAAGTCAGATGCTAACCTTTTTCGGTTTAGTTTTTGTTCAGCTTAGGCATGTAACGGCTGGTGAAGTCACGCTAGCGTTATGTTAACCTCTCTCTCATCCATTTTACTCCGTGGTTATTACAAATCCATGTCCACACATGGCGTCAAGTCTGCATTAACGTAGAAAGACGCTAAGAAGTAGCTGTGAATAGGACGCTTGACATTTTTATTTTCCAAGGAAAACAGATGAAGGTAGGTAGCGTTATACAGATGTAGGGTTAAATTAAGTTTCATCATCTCAACATGACGAAAGCTGACACCCTGAGATCCCGGTATTTTTTGTCGTCACAGTTCGTCAAACTTTTCGGTGTCTTAAGAGCGTATGCGCAGCACTGCTTTCGTTCCGTTCCTTGCGTCGTGAGTGTGTTGCAAAAACTCTCTATTGTTTCAAAATTCGAAGGCAGGAAAAAACTGTTTATTGTCACATGGGTAGGTACAGGTACCGACCTGTTTGCATGGCCTGATTCGAATGAAAAGGCATTGTTGATCAAACCCACCGTTCAAAGGGAATAAATGGAACTTTGGACAATGACCAAACCCACCGTTCAAAGGGAATAATTGGAACTTCGGACAATCTATTATGGATTGGAAAATAGAACCATTTTCATATCTACTGGTGGAGTGGTGGGTTAGGTAGGCAATTAAGCACAACCCAGACGTTTACTGTTTCATCGATTTTTTGGTTTATTATTCTGTGAATAACACACCTCTGTAATCGCTCAGCAAAAAATTTGTATAGCACCCCCTCAAAATTGTTTCTTTTACGTTTCAAGGTGCATAGATTCCAAAAACGCTGCGAAGTCCTTGTCACGTGGGTTTATTATTCTACTGGACATACCTACAGAAATGTTGGCTGTTCATTTATTGTTTCTTTCATGCGTAATCATCGAAATAGCTGTTTCTGATGGTTTCCATTAATTTTGGTCCCTAAAACACAACTTAGGTACCTACCTACACTCTTTTTTTTCTTTTTTAACTATCTTTGATCATTGCTAGTGCCATATAATCGTCTTGATCCACGTGTTGACACTTTTTCCAGTGTTATTATACAAATTGATGGTGATTTCAGACGATTTCCCAGATTTTTCACTCATAAAAAATCAATTTTGGGAGCTGAAAATTTGGTAGACTCTTTGGTCAAAATCGACTTCATATTCGGTCTTCTCGTCCCTAAAAACATGGAAAACGATATCTCGGAAGCTCATGTTACCAACATGTTGCAAAAACACAAAAAGTACCTATTTTTACACACATTTTCACACATAACTCCCCTGGATATATTCCGATCGGGCTGAAAAGTTTCGGGACACAACTAGGACCCAAATGGAGCATGTGTGCGAAAGAACGAATTTTTTAGACCGAAAATGAAGAGCCGGTACACGTGATACGGCGGACGGCGTACGGCGGACGGACATTGCATTTTTGGAATCTGCGTACCTTGAAACGGAAAAGAAAAAATTTTGAGGGGATGTTATAAAAATTTTTTGCTGAGCGAATACATAGGTGTATTATTCCCAGAATAATAAACCAAAATGCAATTCCGTACGCCGTATCACGTGTACCAGATTCATTTCCGGTCTAAAAAATTCGTTCTTTCGCACACATGCTCCATTTGGGCCCTAGTTGTATCCCGAAACTTTGCAGCCAGATCGGAATATACCCAGGGGTGTTATGAGGTGAAAATGTGTATAAAAATAGGTACTTTTTGTGTTTTAGTAACATGTTAGCATCATGAGCTTTTGAGGTATCGTTTTCTATGTTTTTGGGACGAGAAGACCGAATATGAAGTACATTTTGACCAAATTATGGGAAATTGAGGTTCTAACGAAATTTCAGCCTTAAATTTACGTTAAATTTTCGTCTAAGATCGTCGTTTTTCCGCAAATAGTTCGGGTCCCGATCTGGGAGCACATTTGAGTCCTAGTTGTGCTCCGAAGCACGGCAGCCCGATCGGCATACACCCAGGGGTGATATGGGAGAAAAACGAGTGTAAAAATAGGGGTTTTCGAGGGATTTTTGAGGTTTTAGTGAACATGATCTTGTGACATATCGTTTTCCATGTTTTTTAGGCCGAGAAGATCGAATATTTGGTCGATTTTGACCGAAGAGTGAAGAATTGAGGTTGTAACGAAGGTTCAGCTCCCGAAATTCATTTTTTATGAGTCAAAAACATGGGAAATTGTCTGAAATCACCATCAATTTGTATAATAACACTAGAAGTAGTATCAACAGGTGAACCAAGACAAATAAATGGTACTATCAATTATCAAAAATAATCTGTTGAAAGGAAAAGCCGAGCCTAATTCGTGTTTTTCGGGGCCAAAACTGGTGGAAACCATCAAAAATAGCCATTTCAATAATTGCACATGAAAGAAACAATAAATGAACAGCCAAAATTTCTGTACGTATGTCCAGTAGAATAATAAACCCATGTGACAAGGACTTGCAGCGTTTTTTTCTTACACATTTTTAAATGCACTTAACCGCCCCATCAAAAGATTATAGGATGTTATCCATCTAACCCCAATTAATACAAATACTTGTACAAACCGCCAGAGGTGGTAACGGGGAGCTGTTTTTACTTAAAAGTGAACATCTATGAAATTACAGAGTTGAAATTTAGAACTTCTTATATCCAAACTCCAAAATAACTGAGGTTTCTAAAATGTATTACAACGAAATGAATAAACCAAAAATGTTACAAAGGGAAGTTGAATAACGAGGTTTAAGATGGTAGGAAAATCTCGTGAAGGAAACACCTGAAGTTTGATTTCAATTTACTTACTCCATCTTTGTCTTCTATAATTTCTTTTCCAACGCTCGCGAGGGTAGTCCACTTGCAATTGCTTATTGCTTTTGATGCGCATCTTTTGTGTACTTTCCATTTACAAATTTCACAACTTAGGCCGTGGGAAGTTACACCTAGAACAAGAAACCGCACAATTATAATTAGTTGTTATAAACTTCAACTAGGTATGTACCTTCTTACATGTTATAATGCACGTCGTATATATCAGTCAGGTAAGCATTAGTGATCCAGCATTTCATGGTAGGACCTTGATACATAAATACCAGATATTATTAGAGAGGAGCCGCGCAATGCTGACAGACTTGCCAACTGTTCGAAATCCCGCGTTATTTCAGCACCAAAACTGAGAAAGTTCGTTGTGACCTGCGACTTGAATTCGAGCTGCTCTGTTGACTCAACTTTCCATCAAAGTAAACCAAGAAGTTATCGGCGAAAGAACATATAACGGGTTCGTGAGCCATAAAGTAAATACAGTGATACGAGGAAATCCAAACTTCTGGGGGGGGGGGGGGGTGTAAACAAAGGAGGTGAGCAGTGCGCGGAGGGTAAAATAAACCAAGAGCTGCAGAACTGTAGGTGGTTCATGGAAGAGATGGAGAACGTAGGGTACGTACCTGACTTACCTACAAAACACACGTACCACAGAATCGCAAAATCCAATCTGAATATTACATACGCCGTAAAATTGTGTTCTCACGTTTGCCTACCATAACAGCTTTGTTCGCGGAGCACTTTTCTGACGGTCAGCGGACTGCAAAGTTGCCAGATGCCTGCCTGTGTAAGTCGCCGCTAGAGCGCGCTCGTGTAGCCCAAAAGTCGCGAGCTTCGAGATAGCCCAAATTTCGCCGGGAAAATTTAAAAGTAGCCCAATTTCGCGATTTACTACATCCTCCTCCGAAGCCGCCGTAAGCCACGCTGTACGGTTCAAAAATTAGTAAATAAAAGGCAAACAACGCTACAAACGGAACAAACTGCTAACTGTGCTAACTGTCGTTTGAAATACAAAGATCGGGATAGGTTAGGCTTACCTTTAAACAAAGGATCCTTCTCCCATTCCTTGTTGTAATGTTTAAGATATTTTCCCCACTTGCCCATAATGGCACCATGAAATTGAAATTCAAAAAACCCTCGTGAAATCAACCAACTTCCGCCAGCAAACGACGAGAGCGCAGGCGATCAGAGTGCGGCAGGCTCCATAAGCACAACCACAACAACACAATCGATTCAATCGAATCAACTCTCGACTTCGATTCCGACTCGAGCGTATTGCCGGACTGGCTGAAGTAGGGATGAAAATCGAAAGATCAATTTCTCACCACCGATTATCGATTTTTTCGGAATCGATTGGTTGGACCGATTTTTTAGTGAAAAATCGATTTCTGGAGGCATAAAAATCGATTTTTTTTGCCCTATCATTAACACTTTCAGTTTATCATTTCCCAATGTCTGTGCATTGTAGTGCTTGGTTCTCGCTCCTCCATCAGCAGCCTTTCGTATCATTTTTCCCTTTTTTTCTACAATGCCACCGAAAAGTAAAGTTATTACTTGCAAAACTAGAAAAGAAAAAGAAATAAAACTTCACCCAATATACCCTGTTCTAGGGTGAAATTATTACAAATTATAGTTGAATAGCAGTTCAGAAAATCGTAGTACATTTTATTAGCTATAGTCATACAAATATACTTGTTAGAGGGATAGGAGTACCGATTTAGTAGGATGGGAGTAACCATTGCTTGAGTTGGAATAATCCTTTTTGTCACCACTCGCATAAATTCTCTAAGTAATCCTCTTGAATAATTCAATATGGCATCAACTATTACGGGCATATTTCAGAATATTTAATTATTTTTTCGCCAGCATCGAAAACCCGATTTTTTAGTTAAAAAATCGATCTTTCAGGGCCGATTAATCGGTACAATCGATTCCGGTTCTTCTGATTTTGAAATCGATCCGAAAATCGATTCTTAGTGTTCGATGTTTCATCCCTAGGCTGAAGCCACTTTTCAGATCGTGCCAACACACATGCCCCACCAATACCAACTTTTAAACGCCCAGCGGTCTGGGTACACCGCGAGCGGTTTTGTGACGGAAATCTGACTGCAACTGCTGTGCAACCTGCAACTACCTCTAATCTTCCCAAATAGGTACCTACCTAGGTTAGAATTAGATATCTGAGAGGACATTTCTATTTCTGGTGTTGATAGTAAGCTGATGTTGTGGCAGTTGGGAAATTAAATGGGTGGTGGCTTACAAAATCAACTGTTTTATTTATGAATAAGGCTGCAAAACTCGTTAATATAATATCTGTAGTTCTGCAGAACTTGTCAGTAGGAAATCGAATTGGCAGTTTAAACAGACGTAAAAAGCATCATTTTGTGAGTGATGATGAGCGATTTCAGAATACAATGTGGAAAGACTGGAAGCATGATATTCCCTACCTTTCTACCTAGGTTAGAATTAGAAATTCCAATCTTTCCACATTGCATTCTGAAATTACCACCATAAGGCCACTTGGGCCACTGCCCCCGCTCCCAAAAACACTAAAAAGACCAAACATCGTTCAGTTGGTATCTGAAATTCCCTCCGTCCAGAATTCCATTCTTCAAAAAGTTCAACAGCGACTTGCCAGATTTCTCTGGCTATGGATATTCAATATTCTGGTAGAGGATCCATGGTGGTTCCTTCTTGTTAGTTCCACAGAACAAGCATGTTAGCGGAATAAAGCGACAGTAACCGATCTCCTGCAATTGAAATCGAAACCTAGGCTCCTGAAACTGGCAGGTAGGTCCTGGGACCTAGTTCTCATGGCAACCAAGAAAAGTGGCCCTTCCACGCATCCTCAGTCGAGTAAAAATGTTGTTTGCCACGCCCACTTCGGGCCCCTGTTCCCAGAATCTCATTACCACCTCAAAATCGTTCATTTCACAATCGATTCAATCCCTTCGATTCGATTTGTCATCTTGATACGAGATGATTCTTCTTCTGATTTGCTTTTGTTGTCTCTGAATCACATTCGCTTTCTCTGTTGAGTCTGTTACCAGTTTTCAATTTTCGTGTGTCATATTTTGTGTTTCGCGTTCGGTCCGGTTCCGATGACAGATTTGTATTTGTCCTGTTTGCTGCTGTGATCTTGTGGTTTGAGGATTGATTGGCGTCAACACACAGATAGCTACCTAGCTTCTAGTCAACAGCTTCTCCATTCAAGTAGGTACTGGCCGACGGGTCGTTGTTCTGTTCTATTTTAGTTTATTATATTTTTATAACATGAATTCAGTGGCTTAGTTGCAGTAGAAATTGTCGACGTTTTCATACGACGATAGAGTGTTGATTAAAAGAGATAAGAGAAGGGTGTTGTTGCCTTGGATGTTGTAGACAAGATTGTTGGTTTTGTGTTCTGGTTTGGTGCCCCACCGTTTTCAGACCCCACGCACCGCTACTGCCTACACCTTCAACAACTGACAGTTTAACGAATGTCTGAATAGGTAGGTACCTACCTAATTTGTTTCATGTACTTTTTGAAGAATAAAACAAACTACGGCGCTTTACAGGTCTTTTAAAATAAATCTTAAAATAAACACTGAAGATGCCTACCTCTTCCGCAACTGAAACATGCTTTTTGTTCTTTATATGGGGCTTTTTTTCCGGCCGTCCTCAGATAAGATAAATTTAAACTTAAACCCTAAACTGGATTGGTGGGGGTGGGGTAGATACACTCACACTGCAACAAACTGCCGTTTTGTTCTTATGCTGGATAAATCTCCCCTAACTGACTGTTATTTGCCATTGATAGATAGGTAACTGCCTTGATGTAGGCACGATGCTAACACGTACAAAAATATCATTAGAGGTGAACAAAAATATACAAATGGACGAAAAACGTCTCGTTTTCCTACCTATTTCCTTGAGATAATTTTCATTTTTTCGTATTAGATGGTATAGATTAATTCTTCATCCGATGGTAATATTTTAAAGAAGTGACTCACTCGATTCTCTCATGCTCATGGCGAGAGAATGAGCCAGAACCAAACACTCTACAGACACGGAACAAAGAGTGAGCCACGACGGTGTGAGGAGAAATGATTTGATTGGCTTATACGGGTGAGAGGTGGTGGGGGGCATCCTGAAAGGAGAACTTGCAAAAATCCATGGACTGATCTGACGGTCAGCCAACTGGTTTCAAACTGTAAGAAAAACACCTCGAACAGAATGGTATGGATACTACAGAGCCCGAGACTAGTCCGAATGAACACCGCAAAACCAAATGAAAGATCTGATGGTTTGAAACATTCAGATGGCAACCGCGAACAAAGCTACTATGGAGAGTGGAAACACAGTAGCTAGTTACATATTATTACTGTACGCCCCAAGGGTAAAGCCACCTGTGTAGAAACATTTACCAGAAGATTGAGGAATTTTCTGTCATCTCGCATAGCATTCAAGCAAATTAATAAATGTCAAAACAAGTTAGAAAAGATTCATTAGGTTGCAAAGATGTTAATTTGGGTGAAATTATTATTATTGATTTGGTTGGAATAATTATTAACAAGGTCGAAACGACTATTAACTTGATTGGAAAATTATACTTATTGGAAGGAAACGCAATTAAAATTTAGTAACTAACAACCTACTTGTAGGGGGAAAAAACAATGGGACCACATTTGGACCTCTCAAAGCGAGGATAATGTGCAGATGGTATACCACCTACCTGCGTTCCTCATAAACCTACGTCTTGGCGATGAGAGAAAAAATGGCACCCGCGAAGTTTCGACCCTAATTAGACACCCGACCCTAATTACATGATTCTACGGTACTAAGAGGTTTGTTCACAGTGGCCATCTGACGGTTATCTGACCATCAGAAAGGCGTTTGGCCGTTTGCACAGATTTGCAGACTCTTTTCAGACTGTATAGTATCCATGACCGGCTGTTTGCATTGTGTTCCTGACTATCCAAAACCAACTTTTACACAAGTTTTCTCATCCGTTCTTCAGTACACAGAAGACAGGGTGGACGAGAAGCTGACCATCTCCCTGCCATGAAACTGGAACTGTCTTCTCGATTCCCAACCATTAATATTAATAAACTCAAACCCTTCTCGGATGCTTATCAAGATGGGACTGGATCATGGATGGTTTTTTACGGTTTTCTAGGAGTCAGCTAACCGTCAGAAAAAGCCGGTGAGAATAAATCTAATGTAGAGCAGTCACAAACATGGATACTGAACGCCATTACAGCGTGGAGTGTAGTATCTATGTATGAGTCCGGGATGAAAAGCTCATTTCCATTTCTCATTCATGAAAAGAAGTGTAGGACGCATCAGCCATTATAAAGGAGGTATAGGGGTAGGGAGGAGATGGAAACTAGTCCAGCTTAAAAAGCTAGAAGTTTTTGTTTTGAAATGTATACTTAGGTAATAAAAAAAGGTAAATGGCTGTGCCATAATAAGAAAATAAGACTTCGCATAACTAGGTATATATGAAACGAATACCGATGATATAAGTACACATCTTTGAGAGACTGGATCAATACTTGACTATATTCAGAATATTACTGGTTGTGACTGACTAACTGGTTCGGACACAGAGTTTGGATTTCTACTCTCATTCGACTGCTAACTGGTTATAGATTTCTACTGAAACGCATGGATTTCAGTAAATTACTTATCGTGTGTCATTCTCTGTCATGAATTCAGAATTTAAGACTGTGGGTCTGGAATACGAGTATACAAGCCAACGTAGATATTATAGGCTTGTAGTGGAATGTGATGTCAGCCATCATCGTCCGCCAATTTGTGTCAAAATTTTGGGTTTCAATTAAGTTGGTACCTACCTACCTAGTTGGTATTAGGATCCAGATAACTGGGTCATAATTTTGGATTCCGCCTGCCATAACCAATTAACCTACGTTTGGGTTAGCAGAAGGAATGTTTAATACTTTCTACAATGCAGAGTTTTGCTTCATACGGATCCCTACAAGCCTGTGATTCAGATATTGGAGTCTAAACTGGTGGAATTTGATTATCTTTTAGTCTGCAACAAAAAGATTGGGAAGACAGACTTCACAATTGGCATTCTATAGGCAGACAGGCCGTGTGATATTTCAATTGGCTAAAAACCTTTTACTGTTGTCTGTTGGTCCTAATCATTGACTATTTGTCCAACTTTTTGGATGGTTGCCATAATACCTAATATTATAAATCCGCAATTTTGGATCATCGGCTGACGCGAGGTTCTTTTGCCCACCAACCGACTGTGATGTCCAATATTTCCTATCTATCATCGCTCCATTTCCTGGTGGACTACTGTTGTGTGAGCAATTGCAGTAAAAAAATGATGTGTGAGCATGAATGGGTTTGGTGGAACATTTTTGGCAAGCACTGCTTCAGCCACTGATTTCATCACTGTGGCACTAAATCAACTGTGCAGCTCGTACTAATACGAGTGATCAATTTATTTTTTAAGATATCTACGATAATTGAACAAACTCACCAGAAAGTGCGTCTCTGCAGATGTTGCAGTATGTTGGTCTCGCATGTGATGTCGCCTGCCAGTGATGGCGGCCACTCAGAAGATCATGAAGCTCTGACACTGTAGATCCTGACTGAACCCCAAAGAAGAAAAATTAATAAATCATCACTTCATGATTTCCAGCATTTTAGCAGGGTCTATCGTTAATATTAGGGCGAAAATCATATTGCCTGCTGTTAAAGTAAGTTTTTGTAGGATTCGTGATTATCGTTGTTATTGTGATCTATAAATCCGAGTAAGTTTAAAGAAACTGGGAACGCGGAACTAGGTACTTAATCTTCCTTGGTCACAGAGTAAGGTACGACATGACCTATTTGAACAGAACAGCTGAATCGTTTAAAATCAGAGTAGTGTGCCTAAGCCGGATTCACATAACTAAGACTGTAACTAGTTAGAACTTGAATACTCTATGAGTCATCAGAAATCAAAAGTCTACCAAAATAATACTTACTGCACCTAATTTGAGAACATCATCGACCCTAAAAAAGTGGTAGGTGGTGGTATGGTTATAGGATCCAGCCCTATATTAACTTTTAGAGATCAGAGAAGATAATATCTCTTGGAGATAATTAGGGACTGGAATTTGCATATTTTGCGTATGTGTTTTATCGTGCATACCGTTCTACTTTTCCGTTTTGAGGGTATCTGAAGCGTTTAGCGAGTGTTAAATTGAAATTTAAATAGCATATTTTGTTAGATTTCGGAGATGTTTGCATATTTTGTTCAATTTCGGAGATTTTTGCATATTTTGCCCGTTTTGTGCATATTTCTGCATTTTTAATTCGAATTGGGGAATTTCCCTATTTTTCGACCTTTCAAATCGCCAAATCCTCCGAGATTATGTGATTCTGAAAAGAGGGCACGGATATTCTTAGGCCATTCACCGTTTAATCCGTGTACCCCCCCCCCCAAAAAAACCAGAGGGCATCAGGATAAGGTGTTGGTTGCCCGGAAGAATCAGGCGAAAATGCAGCACTCTGACTTCTCATATGGCCTTACCCCAGGAGAGCTCTCAGCATTGACATTTTTACCCATCGTGTCCTGTGATGTCGAGAGGTCGTTTTCTGCCTTAAAGTTGCTCCTCAGTGACAACCGTAGGAGATTTACGGTTGACAATTTGGAAAAGTCAACTGTGATCCAGTGCTATAATTGTGATAGCGAGTGACTTTTTTTGTATAAATGTAAATATTTTTAGTTGAGAAAAAAAGGTGTGTACATTTTCATTCCGTTTTCTTCCTTGATCCTTTTCTATAATTTTTTAAGGATGCGATAATAACTGGAACATAATGTATAGACTACCTGTACGTCTCACAGCAAAATGTGGTTCATTATAGAAATATTTAAAAAAAAACGCTGCAAAGTCCTTGTCACATGGGTTTATTATTCTATTGGAGTTCTAGAGATTTTTGTTGGCTGTTAAATGTATTGTTTCTTTCATGTGGAATGATTGAAATAGCTATTTCTGATGATTTCCACCAATTTTGGCCCCCAAAACATGAAATAGGTACACTTTTTTTTCTTTTTTTTTAAGATCATCTTTGATCATTGGTAGTGACATTTAATGGTCTTGATTCACCTGTTTACACTTTTTCCAATGTTATTGTACACATTGATGGTGATTTCAGACAGTTTTCCAGGTTTTTGACTCATAAAAAACCAATTTTGGGAGCTGAACCTTTGGTAAAACGTCAATTTCCGCGTCTTTGGTCAAAATCGACTTCATATTCGGTCTTCTCGTCCTCAAAAACATGGAAAAACATACCTCAAAAGCTCATGTTACTAACATGTTGTTAAAACGCAAAAAGTACCTATTTTTATACACATTTTCACTCATAACACCCCTGGGTATATTCCGATCGGGCTGAAAAGTTTCGGGACACAACTAGGGCCCAAATGGAGCATGTGTGCGAAAGAACGACTTTTTTAGACCGAAAATGAAGCCTGTTCACGTGATACGGCGTACGGCGTACGGCGGACGGACATTGCATTTTTGCAATCTACGCACCTTGAAACGGAAAAGAAAAAATTTTGAGGGGGGGTTATAAAAATTTTTTGGTGAGCGAATACATAGGTGTATTATTCACAGAATAATAAACCAAAAATTTTAACGTAATTTTGCTTGAGGTGCATATTTTGCCCATTTCGAGTGCAAATTTTGGCCAAATTTTGTGCATGTAATTCCATTCCCTAGAGATTATATATTGGAGATAATAGCATATTATTATTATTATTATTTTCAGAATTTATTTCTGGTACGTATCTCTAGAAAAGTTCAAAATCACGATCAACTGACTTACGCCACTACGGTTATGACTTCCCTCGGTTAATAATTAAAACTAGCGAACTATCAACGCCGGTTGTGCCAATTGTGTCAAGACTCCAAAACAATTATCCACTAACCATCGGGTTTTTGGTTTATTTTCAATAATGAACCTTTGGAATCCAGTGTGAAAAAAAATTGATGGTTTCCATTTAAAGGTATGTAGAATCTGAAAATGGATTTTAAAAAAAATTCTGACCGTCCGCCGTACTTCGCACTTTCCCTAGTTACCATGAACAATAATATTATTAACGAAATTTGGACTGTGGGTCCCTTTTTTTGGGGTCTAGTTGGTCCGCGAAGCTCGCCGTTACTGTCAGTCATCTCGAGGGATGAAAAGAACGGATTGAAATTTGCAGGACGACGGTATCTCGAATTTTTTACTTTTTTAAACAGCTCACAAACTTGGGAATTTTTCAACACCACCCGGAGCATTACACGTCCAGCCGTTCGTTCACAGTGAGGCCCTAAAGTTGCACCGAAAAGCTTCGTCAACATGATCGTGAACGAAACTGTGTACATCCAGCCAAGGTATCATTGCTAGGGAATTGCTGATTATAATCACGCATGGCTGCATGAAATCGAGTTGGCTGTTCCGAGATATTATTTCATTTGAAGAATGACAGTTAGTTCGGATATTGTTTATGGGTACCTACTTCTGTAACTTGAACAAACTTTATGCTCCATTAATAACAAGAAATAACTAATGACAAAATTCTTCAACACACCGCATATTAATGAAACTGTAATACTGCCCGGCCGACTCCACTCGATTTAGGGCTTTCCTGGGAGAAGCACGAGGGTAGGTAGGTAGGTACTGACCACACAAAACAGTGATATACGCAGAAGGGCTGTACAGGTAAATAATAATACGTTGTGTAATAATTTGCAGCGTTTTTTCAACTTTACAGAGAGTTGTGACGTAAGAACAGAATACAATACAACTCTGACAAAGTATTGCACAATAAATTAATCACAAGCATGACTGGAACTTCCAAACGGTTTTTCGAGGTTTACAACGGTTATAATTGGACAGTTATGCAATAGCCATCTGAAGTTTGTGTTCTATGTAACGGAGGATGCTCGGAAACTTACAATTAGTGAAAAGCTTCGTGCTTACAATATACACTGCGGTTAAAATAAAGGTTTGTTTTTGTTTTATTCTCTACACCCATCCGACGTCTTTAATATTCCATTAATTACATTAGAAACCAGTAACCATGGACACCATTTTGTCATTTTAACGTCAACGAAGAACGCAGAAATTTGCCAAGTACAGTCCGATTGCGAAAGATTCGAAAAGCTTTTCATAACCCCAGGTGAATTTGAAGCAGTGAAAAAAGGGATTGACATTTTCATAACGCCGTAGCTCACAAACATTTAAATGGAGTTGTTTCCAAATCTAAATAGATTTCGATTTTCAGGCTTTTTTTGATCAACTAGAGCCTTGACGCACACACCTACATAACAAGTTTGAAGCTAAGATGTAGCACCTAATTGTACTTGAATCTAGTACTTTGTGCGAGTGAAATTATGACATCCCACGTCAGTAATTACTACATCTTTTATTTCACGATTTGTGTTGCAAGTCACATGTCAGTTAGCGACATCCAACACGCATAGTAATTTCTACACATCTTGGCGCTACTTGTACTCACTGAGCACTTCATAGCTTCCCATATTATACATGTTGTATTAGTGGAAGCTGTGTCAAAACATGAACATGATTAGGTAAGTTCATGTAGGGGGAACAAAATATTACTATTGTTTTAAAGGAAACAAAGGAAAACTTGACTTAAAAACGCTGCAGTCCTTGTAACATGGGTAATTATTATTCTACTGGACATATCTACAGAAATGTTGGCTGTTTATTTATTGGTTTCATGGGAAATAATTTAAATACCTAGCTACTTCTGATGGTTTCCACCAAATTTGGCCTCCAAAATCACAAATAACACTCCTTTTTTTAAAAATTATCTTCGACCATTGATAGTGTCATTTAATAGTCTTGATTCACCTGTTGACACTTTTTCTAGTGGTATTATACAACTTGATGGTAATTTCAGACAATTTTCCAGGTTTTTGACTCATAAAAAATGAATTTTGGGAGCCTAACCTTCGTTACTACCTCAATTCTTCACTTTTTGGTCAAAATCGACTTCATATTCGGTCTTCTCGCCGCAAAGAACATGGTAAAAAAACTTCAAAAGCTCATTTTGGTTTATTCTATGTATTCGCTCCGCAAAAGAAATTTATAACATCCCCTCAAAATTTTTTCTTTTCCGTTTCAAGGTGCGTAGATTCCAAAAACGCTGCAAAGTCCTTGTCACATGGGTTTATTATTCTACTGGACATACCTACAGAAATTTTTGCTGTTCATTTATTGTTTCTTTCATGTGATATAATTGAAATAGCTATTTCTGATGTTTTCCACCAATTCTAGCCCCCAAAACACGAATTAGGTACCTACGCTCCTTTTTTTCCAAATTATCTTGGATCATTGATAGTGCCAATTAATCGTCTTGATCCACGTGTGAACACTTTTTCTAGTGGTATTATACGAATTGATGGTGATTTCAGACGATTTCCCAGGTTATTGACTCATGAAAAATCAATTTTGGGAGCTGAACATTTGGTTCAACCTCAATTTTCCACTCTTTGGTCCAAATCGACTTCATATTCGGTCTTCTGGTCCCCAAAAACATGGAAAACGATATCTCAGAAGCTCATGTTAACAACATGTTGCTAAAACGCAAACAGTACCTATTTTTATACACATTTTCACTCATAACACCCCTGGGTATATTCCGATCGGGCTGCAAAGTTTCGGGACACAACTAGGGCCCAAATGGAGTATGTGTGCGAAAGAACGAATTTTTTAGACCGAAAATGAAGCCGTTACACGTGATACGGCGTACGGCGGACGGACATTGCATTTTTGGAATCTACGCACCTTGAAACGGAAAAGGAAAAAGTTTGAGGGGGTGTTATAAAAATTGTTTGCTGAGCGAATAAATAGGTGTATTATTCACAGAATAATAAACCAAAATGCAATGTCCGTCCGCCGTACGCCGTATCACGTGTAACGGCTTCATTTTCGGTCTAAAAAATTCTTCTTTCGCACACATGCTCCATTTGGGCCCTAGTTGTGTCCCGAAACTTTTCAGCCCGATCGGAATATACCCAGGGGTGTTATGAGTGAAAATGTGTTTAAATAGGTACTTTTTGCGTTTTAGCAACATGTTAGTAACATGATGAGCTTTTGAGGTATCGTTTTCCATGTTTTTGGGACGAGAAGACCAAACATGAAGTCGATTTTGACCAAGAAGTGGAAAATTGAGGTTCTACCAAATGTTCAGCTCCCAAAATTTATTTTTCGTGAGTCAAAAACCTGGGAAATCGTCTGAAATCTCAATCAGTTTGTATAATAACACTAGAAAAAATGTCAACACGTGGATCAAGACGATTAAATGGCAATATCTATGGTAGAAGATAATTTGAAAAAAAAAAGGAGCGTACCAAATTCGTGTTTTGGGGGCCAAAGTTGGTGGAAACCATCAGAAATAGCTATTCGAATTATTTCAAGTGAAAGAAACAATAAATGAACAGCCAGCATTTCTGTAGGTCCAATAGAATAATAAACCCATGTGACAAGGACTTTGCAGCGTTTTTTTTTTTTTTTTTTACACCCATTTTTCACCCATACCTAACACCTCTGAGTATATTCCGATCGGGTGCAGTTTCGGGACACAACTAGGGCCCAAATGGAGCATGTGCGCGAAAGAACGAATTTTTTAGACCGAAAATAAAGTAGATATGGATGATACGTCATACGGCGGACGGACATTGCATTTTTGGAATCTCGGACCTTGAAACGTAAAAGAAAAAAAATTGAGGGTTTGTTATAAAAAATATTTGCTGAGCGAATACATAGGTGTATTATTCACAGAATAATAAACCAAAACCAGAGATTTTTGTGATACAGCTATAACAGAATATCCTACAACCCAGCACTTTTGTTTTTAAATTAACTTGGCAGGTACCTACTTCCCTCACAGACTTGAACAAGAACAGCCACCATGAACCCACTAGTGTTGATGCGACACAGAATGGGAACTTGCTACAAACTAATATCAAGCACGTACCCTGTGCAACGCGTGGATCATCCTATTAGTTCTAATAACGAATTACCTCGAAACAAATCACCACTAATTCCAAATCTCCTTCCATTCGAGAAAACGATAGAAAACTCCTTTGGAAAGCAGTTTAGCTATGACGGAAATTCTCAATTCTCAAGTGCCACGTGCCGCTCTGAGACGAGGTCGCTTCGGGAAGGGTCCTCAGGGAAATCAGTGTGAGTGGAGGGGGGAAGCCCATTTATTGTAAGATAATCGTGTTGCTGTACCGGTAACAGGTGCTGTGACGACCCCAGGACCGAAATCGAAGCCGGGTCAACTACGTTAGAGGGCCAGGAAAGGAAGGGAGAGGCCTACTTGATCCCAAACCACAACGGCAACGGATTAGCTTTCAACGCACGACAAGGGAAAACAGAGAGCGATTGATTGAGAGCGGTCGATTTGTTGAGGAATAAGGCTATTTTCAATCCACTAACAGTCCACAGTACGGTTTATTAGCTCTACAACCACTTCGCTTTTGTTTAATATTCTGTGAATAATACACCTATGTATTCGCTCAGCAAAAATTTTATAACATCCCCTCAAAATTTTTTCTTTTCCGTTTCAAGGTGCGTAGATTCCAAAAACGCTGCAAACTCCTTGTCACATGGGCTTATTATTCTATTGGACACACCTACAGAATTTCATTTATTGTTTCTTTCATGTGCAATAACTGAAATAGCTATCTTTGATGGTTTCTACCAATTCTGACCCCCAAAAAACACGATATCCTTTTTTGACAAATTATATTTGATCATTGATAGTGTCGTTTAATTGTCTTGATTCGCCTGTTAACACTACTTCTAGTGTCATTATACAAGTTTCTGGTGATACATAGGTGTATTATTCACACAATAATAAACGAAAATGCAATGTCCGTCCGCCGTCCGCCTTATTACGTGTACCGGCTTCATTTTCGGTCTAAAAAATTCGTTCTTTCGCACACATGCTCCATTTGGGCCCTAGTTGTGTCCCGAAACTTTGCAGCCCGATCGGAATATACCCAGGGGTGTTGTGAGTAAAAATGTGTGTAAAAATAGGTACGTTTTGCGTTTTAGCAACATGTTGGTAACATGAGCTTTTGATGAAGTATCGTTTTCGTTTTTGGGACGAGAAGACCGAGCATGAAGTACATTTTGACCAAAGAGTGGAAAACTGAGGTTCTACCAAATGTTCAATTAAAAATTCTAAATATTTCAGTGAGCTTAATATTTCTCCGCCAGGATGCGCACTGCGCGGGGGGGGGGGGGGGGGAGAATTTCACCTTGGGGAAAATGATGAACAAGTGCAGTTCTTCCGCTTCACGTTCGGGAATAAGAAAAAGCGGGGAAAACTGTGTAAAAACTGCTACCTACTTTGATATGGCCTTCAGACCCGTTTGGACGGCCATTTTTTGTGGGACAGAAACAGAGAAAAACAATGTAAGAAACGCCCAACGAGTCCAAGTGACACCCTCCCTAACGAGTGGCTGGGGCTACACTGCCCTCCAAAGTAAAAAAGCCGTAGACTCAAGTTTTTCCAATTTAGAGATTTTGGTATGGCTGGATTCGTATTTTAAAGGCCTATTTTGGTATCTAGTTGTAAAAGTTGCAAAAATTTCCCTGAAGAAGTTATCCAAGAAAAACGTCAACGGTTTTTCGAGTTTGTGATGGTTTTCCAACGATGAAACGAAGAAGCAGTTCATTCAAAAAATAAAAACATTGGAACAGTGAATTTAATTTAATGGTCATCAGAACATGGGTAAGTTCCGTTATATGCCCCCAATTCTTAAATTTTTTTCTATTAACTTTAAACCTTGTGAAACGGCTAAGAAAAAGGCTTATATATGAAAAACACAATAACAATCAACGAGTCATTTAATTCCCACACCAAAATGAACACACAAAAATTTTTCTAAAAGTTCTTACTGAGGTGGCCACAAATTCGCAATGTCTTCCCATTCCGCCGCTCGCATTGTCAAGCGATCTGGATGCTCGCTAGCGCTCGCATCTCAAACAAGATAAACAATCCCAGAAACTATCCCGTGAATGAGCAGGTTGTTTGGGACTTCTGAATAGATTCGGAATTCCCGAGAAAGATAAGATAACAGCGATAACAATACTGACCGGAATACCTGTAAATCCTTGTTGATTGATGGAATGTTAGTTCAGTTACTCGACTACATCATTTTTATAAGGTTTAAAGTTAATAGAAAAATGTTTAAGAATTGGGGGCATATAACGGAACCTACCCCAGAACATTAATGTTTTTCTTTGTTGTATCCCTCACCTAGTTGTCTGAATTCGTCAGGCTTCGAGCGATCGACCGCAGGTGGCTTTCACATCGCGGTAAGTCGTATTTTACAAGGAAAAATAAAGGTACTGTTTTTCTCTTTGGGAAAGGGGTGAAAAAAATCCAGCAACTACAGTGGGAAACAACCGTGGCGTGAGCGTCCAACGAAGAAAAGCAGTAGCCTACCGTTTTTTGAAACAATATTTACCTCATCTTCTACAACGGAGAAAAACAGTTGCTTAAGTAAATTAATGCGTATTCTTCCAAAATTGATGCGCCTTGCTGCTATTGCAAAAATAAATCATTGGAAAATACTGAAGAATGCCAATTTTACAGCCTAAAAACTTTACCTGCGTTTTTCTCAAAACTAGATTTCCTTGTTCTACGGCTTTCTTGCTTTGGACGGCAGAACAGACTTTACCAGTCGAGTAGGTGTGTGCATATATCTTCCTGGTGTATTTTCTACCATACTGTTCTCTCGTCGAATGAAACATAACGAATTTAGCAGAGCGGTGAAAACCTGCTCTGTATAACGAGACAAGTAAGAGAGGCAAAAGTACTCACATACATTGGTGTTTCCGTTCAACGTGTTAACCCAAACCCGAGACGAAGGTGGGTGTTCGGAGGAAAACTGACGGATCCCTCAGGGTAATTGAATTTCCTAACCACTTCCATTCCCTCCTACATCTGGTTTAGACGAACCACGATTCCCCGGCAAGCCGACGACTTTGAGACCAATAAGTTATTTCGTTTGCTCAAACGTGATATAGCATGTATACACAATTATTGTACAACTGTAGATCTGAATGAGGTTTGTGGTTGTCTCTGGTGTTTGCAGAGGGTTTTCACGAGAGCCACATTTTCCACCCCAGTTGTTACTGTGTGAGATCCTGCCGTGTGTTCTGCAGGATTTGACAATCTTCACAACCAAATATCACCCTATCTCGGAATGGAAATTCAGAGAATGCGAATCTCAACAGAAACAGATATATTCAGGATGGCCAACAATTAGAGACAGTGTCGGGGTATGCCTACACGGAAATAGGTTGTCATGAAATCTACTACAATTCGGAAGAGAAACCGGAATTGTAATCTGGAGTTTCCATAAACGTAGGTACATAAGTACATAGTAAGAAACATTATATACAGGGTGTTCACACTTAAGATTGAGAAACGTATAGGAATCAATTCTGCAACTAACTTCCAACAAAAAGCTCCTCTTTGCAATTTTTGTTTATCCCCTTGTTTTTTTTTGGTTTTTTTTTCACTTTTAAGATTTTTTCGTTTTCTCGACCTTATACCACTAAAACGGCTACAACTCCCTTAAATTACAATGTAAATTAAAAATCAATCAAAAATCAATTAAATGTCAATCTCAATGTGCCAAGCTGCAATTCACGCTACAATTCCTTTTTCCGTGTCCTATTTGCCGCCCACAACTGCATGTTGCCACCGCGATTTTTCAACCGCGATTAAATCGCGCGGCTGAAAATCGCAAGTGCGTAGGCGCCTAATGCATTCCTCCAAGCTACATCATTTTTAGCGAATTTTCAAAGAAAATGAAGCTATTGCAATGGCTTCGAAATTTAAATAATATAAATTTTTGGAAATTTTCTTCATAGAAATCCGTTTCAGACCATTCTAAAACGATTCCTGAAATTTAACACTTTTTTATATGTATATATATATATATGTGTCACTCCAGACGATAACTCTCGATAGAATTGAGATAAACAGCTCAAATTTGCACACAAAATCTATCTTGGCAATCGAAAGGCTAAGTTCGAAGATGGGCGAAATTGGCCTACTCTAAGGAGGGTTTTGGCGCATTTAAAGTGCGCAAAAATTACCCAAAAATCCCCAAAATGTTATTTTCCAACAAGTGACCCCTCATTTTAAAGGTTTTTGCACGCTGAACACGATGGTGGAATCGGATTTTAGATATCTTGATCCGTTCTCAAATTAGAGCATTTAAAGTGCGCAAAAATTACCCAAAAATCCCCAAAATGTTATTTTCTAACAAGTGACCCCTCATTTTAAAGGTTTTTGCACGCTGAACACGATGGTGAAATCGGAATTTGGATATCTAAATCCGTTCTTAAATTAGAGCATTTAAAGTGCGCAAAAATTACCCAAAACTAGGATAATCTTTAAACTCTTAACCCCCCCCCCCCACCCCCTTAGAGTGGTCAGATTGAAAAATGTGAGAAGTATTAATTGAAGACGAGAGTTCGAAGCAAAAAAGGGGGAGGCAAACGATTAGTACAACTCCTTGAATTTCCCATTTGACATATAATTTATTGTTATGATACCTTCATAGATAGACAAGTACCGGCTCACGTATTACTAGAAGGAAGACGAAAGAAAAAATCTATTTCAAATTATTCAATTTAGGTACTAACAGTAGGAGGAAGAAGGTTAGGTAGGTATCTTATCAATTTATTATCAGTATCATACGAATATTTGATATTCAAAGGTAGGTAGGTACTTAACATGATAAAAATAATATCAATGAAGAAGGAAGGATCTACCTACCTAGTAGAGCAAATCTTGAACTGGTTTTAGATACCAGGCCTGAAATCGTAGTCAAGAGGAAAGGCCATTCAGAAGGAACAAGGAATCTAC
Organism: Leptopterna dolabrata; assembly: GCA_954871275.1. NCBI lineage: Eukaryota > Metazoa > Arthropoda > Insecta > Hemiptera > Miridae > Leptopterna > Leptopterna dolabrata. The sequence goes on along the minus strand of OX940982.1, from coordinate 3,437,975 downwards.
TCATAACAAACGGTAGAATCAGGATGGACAAAACGTACAAATTAAAATAAATACGAAGAGAATATACATAGAAAACCAAATTTTAGACCGAAGTTTTCCTTTATTCAAAACCATAGCCATTAATTCGAATATTTCTTTGAAAATTCGCTCATTAAGTCATGCTGCATGACTGGTTTTTTACTTCTTTGCCGAACCCCTGTCCAGACTCACGCACCACTTTTCGGTTTACCAGTGCCATTGTAGTTTATTTTGATTTTTCGTAAATATGTATTCCTAATTTATTTTAAACTAGCTGTGTACCCGCGCTTCGCAACGGTAGAACAGACACCCCCTGTATCCCCCCCTCCTCAACTGATCAGAAACCTTCCCCAATGCCAACCCTAACTGCCTTTAACCCCCCCCCCCCCACCCGTATCCTATGAACCCTCCCTACCTGGTTAGAAACATTCCTCAATGTTCACACAACAAATTCCCAAAGTTGCACTCCAATTGGTCAAGTAGTTTTGAAATTTCTGTAGACCCCCCCCCCCCCCTCTCATAACCTGTACCCCCCTCACACTAACATCCTGATTGAAGTACCACTTGAATGTACTCGTCGAGCTGAATCCAGAATCTAATTACAATCGGATTTACGTCCAACCGTTCAAAGTTATTATAAGCATAAACGTCCTCATAGAAGTGATTATAACACGTTTTGGTTTATTATTCTGTGAATAATATACCTATGTATTCGCTCAGAAAAAAATTTTTATAACACCCCCTCAAAATTTTTTCTTTTCCGTTTCAAGGTGCGTAGATTCAAAAAATGCAATGTCCGTCCGCCGTACGCCGTCCGCCGTATCACGTGTACAGGCTTCATTTATGGTCTAAAAAATTCGTTCTTTCGCACACATGCTCCATTTGGGCCCTAGTTGTGTCCCGAAACTTTTCAGCCCGATCGGAATATACCCAGGGATGTTATGAGTGAAAATGTGTGTAAAAATAGGTACTTTTTGCGTTTTAGCAACATGTTAGTAAAATGAGCTATTGAGGTATCTTTTTCCATGTTTTTGGGGACGAGAAGACCGAATATGATGTCGATTTTGACCAAAGACGCGGAAATTGAGGTTTTACCAAAGGTTCAGCTCCCAAAATTGGTTTTTTATGAGTCAAAAACCTTGAAAACTGTCTGAAATCACCATCAATGTGTATAATAACATTGGAAAAAGTGTAAACAGGTGAATCAAGACCATTAAATGCCACTACCAATGATCAAAGATGATCTAAAAAAAAGAAAAAAAAGCGTACCTATTTCATGTTTTGGGGGCCAAAATTGGTGGAAATCATCAGAAATAGCTATTTCAATCATTCCACATGAAAGAAACAATAAATTTAACAGCCAACAAAAATCTCTAGAACTCTAATAGAATAATAAACCCATGTGACAAGGACTTTGCAGCGTTTTTTAGTAGTATTTCATTCATAGCGTTTCAACGGATGGACAGATTCAAATGCGGATTTTTCATAAACCTTCCCAGATAAATTCTGCGTCAAATGGTACCAGCCGCAACTTTCTACAATCGGATTTACGTCCAACCGTTCAAAGTTATTATAAGCATAAACGTCCTCATAGAAGTGATTATAACACGTTTTTTAGTAGTATTTCATTCATAGCGTTTCAACGGATGGACAGATTCAAATGCGGATTTTTCATAAACCTTCCCAGATAAATTCTGCGTCAAATGGTACCAGCCGCAACTTTCTACGTTCAGCCGTTCTCAATTGATGCCGAGACAAACAAACAAACAGACACTGTTTTATTATATGTATAGATGATTTTACAACTCGTTGTTAATTACTTTTAAATTGGCTTTTCCCGTGCTGCGAAATAAAAACATGAAACAACAAGTGCAAACTAGTCCAACACCGTCTTTAGCTGATCTGTTAACAAATGCGGTTGTTTTCTTTGACGGGAATTTTAATGTACTATCGCGCCGTTTTAATGTAAACAACTGGTTTTCTACCAGATGTTCACGTTGTAACTGGTTTTTACTGGTACTGATTTTGCGGTCGGGGAGGTGCGGGAGCATCACCAGTCGAGTCAGCGTGAAAAATTACGAAGAAAACTATAACTAACTCCTCTAGTCATGGTCACAAATACCACAAAAAACACTCAATTTCCTCGAAACACTTTTTTTGCATTTAAACGTGATTTTATACCCTAATTAGGAGGTAAAAATCAGTAAAATGAAAATAACCACACGGTTGAAAAGCTGAGATCCTGAGCAAGTTTTTCCCGTCACGTGCACGTCCAATCACCCATTATTTTTGAGACGTAGAAAAATTTGAGAAACTACGTAATGATTCTGAAAATATGAGAAAATTTTCATTTCAGTCCAATATTTCGCCCGCTGAATGTAGGTCCAAAATATATGTTACGGCCATATTCTGTTAGGAAATTTAACATTCTTTTCAACCATATAATCAATTTCACTTTCGCACTACAAATTAAGGGTGTTACGGTCATTTTCGTGATAAAAGTTCGAGAACACGAAAAAATCTCAATATCGAAATAACTTGAAAACGAAGAGTTTTCCGACAAACCTCCAGGAAGGAACTTTTTGATGGAAACTACTTGTAGAATCGATTCTTTGAGTTTTTACAGTCAAACCTGATGCATCCTGTATAAAGGACACAGATAATTAATTTGTATGCAGTAACGTTCAAAGGAACGACTGCTAGAATTTTCGGAACGATTGTAACTCAATATCCTTCAAATTCGCAAATTACTGAGGTCAACACTACGGTGGATGCAATGTGTTTTCAAATGACGGTGCTACAGATTAGAACATACAACGCTGACTGTCCTGCTGCGTTAAACCTTTTAAAATGCATCGTTGTTACAACTGCGAACCCATACTAACTGCTAATACTCATACGTCCAAATCTGTGTCGCATTGCTCAGGACCGATAAGTATTGCAAGGGTGTTTCGTTGGGTTTGGGAACGTGTATTTACAAAGGATTTGTGCAAATGAAGCCAACTTCCACCCAGGAATTTTGAATCGTCTATGAATGACACATTTGGAATCAAGTACCTACTATGGATGTTTGACAAGTAACACAATGGTGGAAGATGACTTCAAGTTAGTCTTGTGTTAGGGATTAGATTTAGAAAGCTTACATCACATGTTGCAAATTGATCCAAGTCAAATTCAGCCTGAATGAAAAAATCAGTGAAAACATTAAATTTCGTGGTGAATACATTCATACTGGAATTACAAGTACATCTTCTGGAGAAGTTCATTGCCTGCCAATTCTTTTGATTTTCTCAAGTCCAAATTCCTGATTCCAAATTACTCCTTTCATGTTCGACAAGGTACGCCAATTACGAGTATCACAAAAATAATTCAAGCGGTTGTATTTTTGTATTTGGAATAGCAGCTTCATTATTTATTTCTTAACCCGTATTATTTAGTTTTCTCACCCAAATGCGCTCCCTTGTTTGCGTGTTTGTCCCTTTTAACGCTGCGAGCCACTCTTCCATCAGATGCTTTGAAGTAATTCATCTGAAACAATTACAATATGTCTAAAAATTCTGTAGAACTGTCTAAAAATACTGTCTGTCGAAAAATATATAGTGTTTGACATGAAAAAAATCACTCGCGATGAAATAGTGGAAACCCATTTCAAAGAAAAACGGAGTTATTGAAAGGTTGTCTATTTTCACTAATACATGAAAAATACATATTATACAACGGTTTCGGTGACCAACCCATCGTCAGCAACTCAGCGGAAATAGAAAACCTTTCAATAACTCCCTTCTTCTTTGTCTTTGATACCTTGATTAGAGAAACAACTTTATTTAAACAAACGAAGTGGGCTACTCAGCTGTACGGTTGCTTTATGAGGTAGTTTTTAGTGATTTGGCTTTTATCATCAGATCACCTATTCAGCTACGAAGAACACTCCAAACCCAAGTCACTCTTTCACAACACACAACGATCCGGTAGGTAATAGTTTTGTGTTTATTCGGACTGTAAAAATGAGGAAAAAGGAGGTGGAAAACGATAAAGCTCCATTTTAGGTTCAATGTGAGATTTCAACGCCATCTGTTAGCACTCAGTGAGTATTAACATATCCCCCAAGTCTTTCAGAGCAGAAACATTGAAAAAAGGGTGTAAAAATTGGATTTTTTGGTGTATTACTAATACGAGCTTGTGAGGTATCGCTGACCATGATTTTTAGGACGAGGAAACCGAATATGAAGTCGATTTTGACCAGAGTGGAAAATCGAGGCTTTAACGAGGTTTCCCCATTTGGGGACACATTTGGGTCCTAGCTCCGAAGCTCGGCAGCCCGATCGGAATACAACCAGGGGTGTAATTGGAGGGGGGGGGGGGGGGGAAGAGTGTAAAAATAGGGGTTTTAGTGAACATCGGCTTGTGACGTAGGTATCGTTTTCCATGTTTTTTTAGGGCGAGAAGACCGAATATGAAGTTGATTTTGACCAAAGAGTCAAGAATTGAGGTTGTAACGAAGTTTCAGCTCCAAAAATTGATTTTTGATTACTCAAAACCCAGTGAAATTGTCCGAAATGACCATAAATTTGTATTATGACACTAGGAATAGTATCAACAGGTGAATCAAGACAATTAAATGGCACTATCAATGATCAAAGATGATTTGTTTAAAAAAAAAAATTTAAAAAAGCCTAATTCGTGTTTCTGGGGTTCAAAATAGGCGAAAACCATCAAAAAAAACTATTTCAATTATTGCACATGAATGAAACAATAAATGAACAGCCAACATTTCTGTAGGTATGTCCAGTAGAATAATAAACCCATGTGACAAGGACTTGCAGCGTTTTTGGTTTCATTCATCAAGTTCATCTTATGATGGTCATCTGTGGAAAATCTGGAAAATCATTCGTCCCAATAACGTGATCGGATAACAATGTAATCAAGACGGTTTGAGAAGAGTGAAGGCATCTTCGTCAATTACCAAAGGAGACCTGGGTAAGGCTAATGACATACTATGCGGATCCGTATGCGGGAATCCGCAACCGAAAAACGCATCGGAAAAAAACCGTATTTGGAGCTAGAAGACATACTGTCGTGGTATCCTCCCAGAACTACTCCTTGTACAAATTAAGATCTCATAATAAACATAGAAATGGGACGGCAGACGCAGGAGAACCGGGGAACCTGGTGGGGATCCCCACCATCCTCCACCAGTACGGAGGATGGAGGGAGATAGCCCCAGGGGCTATATAAACTCGACTCCTTCGCCTTCCAAACCATTCTACGCTTCCTCCAGTCGCTGACTACTCTCTAACCTCGCTCCTCCTCTCGCTCTCCTTATCCTAAAAGATCCCGGGCATGGTGGTAGCCTCCAAGCTATAACCAAACCGGGCAAAAGCTCCTCCTAGCACCTCCAGTGGTGGATCCCTCTGGGTATTAACCTTAAGTGGTGGACACCCTTTGGCAGATTAACCAGCGGTGGATCCCTCTGGGTATTAACCTTAAGTGGTGGATACCCTTTGGCAGATAAACCAGCGGTGGATATCCTTCGGGTATTAACCGGGGGTGTTAGGTCCTCCTGATGTTTCCAGTGGTGGATACCCTCTAGGTATTAACCGGGGCATCAGGCACACACACCTACCTCGCCCTTCAAATATGCATCCATCACACATACTAAGCGGAGAACCACATGCCCCTAGCGGGTTGCCTGTCGCTGGGGGGTGGGGCACGAAAAGGTTGACGTCACACTCAGGTAAGTACTCTTTCGTTAATTGATGTAAGCCTTTATTAGTTTTATAATTTCTTTCGAGGATGTGAAAATTGAAAACTGAGCTGATCGATAAACTGAATTTTTTAATTTTCTATGTTTTTTATTTTTTTACAACTGTACTTACCTACATATCAACAAAATCCAAAACAGCCATCATTCTTCAGACGAAATAATATCGCTGAACCACTCACTCGATTTCATATAGCCATGCATGATTATAATCAGGTGTACCCTAGCAATGATATCTGGGCTGGATGTATACAGTTTCACGATCATGTACGAAGCTTTTCGGTGCAAACGAACGGCTGGACATTCACTGCTTCGTGTGGTCTCAACAAATTCTCAAGGTCGACTTTTTTGGTTTATTATTTTCAATAATGAACCATTGGAATCGAGCATGAAAAAAGAAATTCTTACCCCCCCTCAAAATTTGATGGTTTACGTTTCAAGGTATGTAGAATCCAAAACTGCAATAAAAATATGTCTGTCTGTCCGCCGTACGCCGAACGCCGTACTGGCCACTTTTCTTAGTTACCATGAAAAACAAATTGATGAAATTCGGGTTATAGGTTCCGTTCGGGGTCTACTTGGTCCTCGAAGCTCGACGTTACTGTCAGTCACAAGGGGTTCAAATTAGGGGTTGAAATTTTCAGAACGCCGTAGCTCAAAAACTTCCGATAGAAGGGTATGGTTTTTTTAACGTTAATAAATTTTTCATTAGCTAAACAATTTTTTGAGACCACCCGGAGCATCGTACGTCCAGCCGTCGTGAGCACCAAAAAGCTTCGTCAACACGATCGTGAATCAAACGGTATAAATCGGGCCCGAATATCATAACTATGGAGCATCTGATTATAATCAAGGATGGCTGTATGAAGTCGAGTTGTTTGTTCTCCGATATTATTTCATTTGGCAAGTGGGTACTTCTGAAACTTGAACAAACGTTGAAGTATCATTGACGGGTAAATTATTACACAATGGTAAATTATTAAACAACGGAAAATTATTAAACAACGGTAAATTATTACACAACGGTTCATCTACCAAGAAGGGGCTGGATTTTGTTGATCGGTACTTTTGCACCTTGAACAACCGTTGAAGTATTATTGATGGGCAAGTTATTACACAACGGTTCATTATACTTGACCACGAGGGTAGGCACTGACAACAGAAAACAGTGATCTACGCAGAAGGGGCATCTATTTCACTCCACATCAACAATTTTCCTTCAGAACTTCATTATTTGCGTTTCTTTTCACATGGATATGTTTTTGCCCTGGGGGGGTCATTCTGAAATTTGCGACCGAAAAAAATGCAACGCTGCAACCGATAAACAATTTGGAGATGTGCGTGTGTAGTTACCGACAATACCCAGCGAAACAATAATGAAATGAGCACAAACCATTTTATTGAACGAATTGGAAGGTAGCGATTGGAAGGTAGCACCTAAAAATGTGCCTTCTAATAATGAAATGATGATGATGAAGTTGGAATTCTATTACTGACCCAATTTCTGTACAATACATTTTACCAATTGCACTTTTTTCATTATCAATCAATTCAAAAATTTATATCATTTTTCCACTTCATGGAAAAACATTGAAAAGTGGATGTGAAAATACAGCGCCCAAAAACATATCCATGATTCAATGTTTTTCCATGAAGTGGAAAAATTTGACGGTTCTGGTTAGTTTTAATGGATGCCTAGAGGTCGATTTCATTGACTGGAGTGTGGTTTTGGCTTGATAAAATTTCCGCAATTGATTACCGCAAATCTATATAAAATGGGTGACATAAAATTGAGTTTTTATTGCAGTTTTGGATTCTACATACCTTGAAACGTAAACCATTTGCCATTTTAGTTACTGTTTGTCATCGTCAGAATTATTTTAGCAACATTTAACTCGTGATTTAGGTAGGTACCTAGTAACGAGTACGGGGTTAGGTACTAACCTACGGAGGGTCTGCGATCTACATAATATGTATAGAATAGTACTTAATATTATATAGACGGGTTATCTATACAGAGAGCTGTGATCTGTAACAGAAGGGTATTCTGTACAAAATAATAAACCGTTGTGCAGGGATCTGCAGCGTTTTTAAACTATGAAACAGTATAACCTTATAAAGCAGTTGAACCATATAAACCAGTGGTTCTCAACGGGGGCGATAACGCCCCCGAGGGGGCGGTGGAGGGATACTGAGGGGCGGCTAACTTGTTTTGGGCGGTAGGGGGGCGGTGAGCGTCTTTATATATTTCCTCTCCAAAGGCGCCTGCCTGACAACATGTTCAGGAATCTTTTCGATTCCGTGCTTGAGATGTATTTAGGTACAACTGAGAGGCCGATAGCTCCAATTTATAATCGATGTTGCTTACTAGACCGATAAATTCCCCAAATTCAGTGGAATCAATTCGCAACTTCAAGGTGATGAACTCAATATTAATAAAAACAAAATCTGTTATTTCTGCCTTCCAAAATAATCTCATTGTGCAAGCTGAATTTTGGCCGCAACGAAGTTGTGATTTGCCAGTTTTCAATCCTGTCGGATAAGAATAGTGAATATTATCCTGCATAAGAATACTGAAATCCCTTTGATGAAACAGTTTACGGTGAACACCTGGAGTCTTCGCATAAGACCTTTTCCGAACGTTTTGAGGATATTTTGTCCCTGGAAGTTCCTCAATGGGTCATGAATCTTTTGTGCATATTGAGAAAACAGAGGTTGAGATTCAGGAAGTATTGACTGAACTTTCAACTAATGAGACGTAGGAACATGGTGCGCTCTTGATCAAAATACCGATAATGCGACGATTCTGAGCAAAGGTAAAAGGTCAGTTGTGCCCAACTTCCAAACGACGACCGATTTTGATGGCAATTTTTGCATCGTGTTCTAGGGATCCTAGATGGGAGGTCCTGATGTTAGAATCCATTTTTACGCGTGCGTTTTCCGGTAAATGACAGAAAATTTCACAACTGTACTGGTTGAAAGTTGTGTCGGAACCTCCGTTTCACCACATATTTTTATACCTCTTCGAAATTTCCCTGGAATGTCTGATACCAACAGAGCAACGACGGTGAAAAGGAAGATCGTCGCGAGAGAAATTCGAAACAGTTGATGAGTCACTACAGTAACGTTTTGTGTGTCGCTTTTTCATATCGTGACGTTTTTCGGCCGGTAGGTCCATGCTAAAACAAGTCGACTCGACATCTAGTAAATGAGACTTGCGCCTTCATCTCACTAACATTGAACCTCATTTTAAGAAACTGGCTCTGAACCACAGCAATCCCACATACAGCTGTGTGAATTACATTCATAACAAATAATATTATTTTTGTAAATTATGTTCTGTTTTATTCGTCTGTCAATTACATTATTCCTTTAATTCAAATTTTACTATTTGGAACCCCCTATTTTCCATACCCAAACTTAAGGATTTTCACGTTAGGTGGGCGTTGAAAAATATTCAGCTCCCAAAGGGGGCGGTGGCTTTAAAAAGGTTGAGAACCACTGATATAAACGGATAAAACAATATAAAATTAGTAAATAAACCCGTAATAATATTCTTTCTTATCAAATACTGAGAATGCAACGAAGAAATTACATACTTCAATATATTTCACTCAAGTACTATAAAACAGTGATTATCTAATGTATAATAATAATAATATCTTCAGAAGACATTGGAGACTGGAGGAATCCGCATCCGGAGGGCGACTGATACGTCACAACTCGTTTGCTTGTTGGTGTTCGCCCATCCCAACCGCGCTGCGGAAATTGCCAATCCATCGACTGGACCGGCAGAAAAAAAAACCGGATGCGTTTTCGGCATTACAGTTGGTCTAGTATGTCATTCCCCGTAAGGACAACACTGCTGGCGGATTTGCCGGTCCCGCCGCGTTTTTCGATTGCGGATTCCCACATCCGGATCCGCATAGTATGTCATTAGCAGAGCCCTTCAAAACATGGCAATCATTTTTGCCAAAAATGGCACTTGAAAACATGGCAAAATGGCAATAATTTCGGCCAAAAATGACATTTATTTCATGGCATTTATTTTTTGGGCTTCCTTTTCCCCGACCCTGATTTTATGGGAAAATAGAATATTGCCGTTCGAATAACATTATATTTATTGTACTGACTAAAACTATGTACAAAAATATAATAAAAACGAGCATAAAAAAATTACAAATGAATTAAATTGTATCGGGGTCACAATTGTTGTAAAGTAATTTCAGGTGGGCTGTGATAGTGTCCATACAAAAACCAAGGCGTCGGTCGCTCGAAATATATTTCAATCTGGACAAGGTGCGTTCCACGTCTGCTGATGTTGCCGGTGCGAATTTAATTGAGAGGACGTCGGCAGCTTCCCAGTCTTCCTTGAGGGCAGCTTCTTGCCCTGGCAGATTGGCAGCTAAACTCTTCATCTCTTCAGCATGGAATGAAGGACGTGGTGAAGGGAAGGGATATATGTACAGGAGCAGTCGACAACAAGCCTGGAAGACCCTTTACCCCAATAATGGCTTTAATCCATTGACGCGAATAATACCAAGTGACTATGGGATTCGGGAAGTCCATGCAAGAAGCAACGTCCATCTACCTGAAGCCTTTCCTTTTCTACCTGGAATCCCAGGATTCCACTGGTCACAGACTAGGTATATTTTTGTCATCGAGGGTTGCTGCCCTCGTTTTTCTGCAAACACAACTTAGAATTCAAACTTTCTTTCCAAGCTAGTTTATTTGTTTTTGATGGGAGGGGGGGGGGGGGGATAATAATAATAATACAAAAAATGAGGCAAAAACGGCAGAAAAGTAACCTTTTCCCCGCAAATTGGCAAAAATGGCATTTTACTTCAAAACGGCCAAAAAATGGCATTTTAGGATGGCGCCATGGCAAAATGGCATTTGAAGGGCTCTGGTCATTAGCCTAAAACAGGGCTGTTGGGCATTGAGTTGACGAGAAACTTAAGTTAATTTGTTCGTTCGTGAGGAATCGAATGAAAGACAAGAGCGTGATGAAGTGAGCAAGGGAGGGAAAATCTACGCAGTTATGTTGTGCGGTCGGTCACACTCGGTAGAGAAACGGTGACGGCGGAGAGCTGTGGGGTTCGGTTGAAATGACACCCCCCCCCCCCCCATCTCTGGTTGTTGGCCCAGTTGACGTTTTTCAGTCCAAATGTCAACGTCTGGATTTACCACAGGCGGTAGTCGGTATCGCGAACTCGAGTCTGGAAACAATAGGGAGTGAGAGAGAAGGACATGGAGAGGAACGAAATGGTGGAAGGAGCGATGGAAGGGGCTAGGGGTGGTGGGGAGGGGATGAGGTTGATAAGGGGTTGTTGGGTGGTCACCTGCCTGTTCAACATCTCTTTGCCCAGGGTCCCTTGTGCCCTCTGCGGTGTGTGGGCTGTAGAGGGCTCACAACAAAAACAATTCTCACTCCCTTTCGATACGTCTCTACTTCAGTAATCAGACAAACTGATAAGCCAGTAATTTACCTACAGTTTCTATATTTCCTTACATCCCAGGGAATCATTAGGCAGTTGATACTACTTCTGAGTTTACCAAGGTAATAGACGACGAAAAGTCAATCTGATGTTTCAGAGTTCTTCAAGCCCCCTGGTATCTGTTAGTTGATGTTTGTCTTGGTCGCTTCATTAAGGGCAAAGTATGATGTTTTAAAACCATATTTAATCATATTTAAATCATGCTTAAAATGTTTAAAAATGTGTATAATCACGTTAAAAAAGATGTTTAAATCATGTTTAAATTATGTCTGAAAATCATGTTTAATCACGTTTAAATCAAGTTTAAATATGTTTAAATCGTGTTAAATCATGTTTAAATCACGCTGAATACTTAAATCATGTTAAAATGTTTAAATCCTGTTTAAAAATATGTTTAAATCGTGTTTAAAAATATGTTAAATCACGTTTAAATATGTTCAAATCATGTTCAAAATAGGTTTAAATCATGTTTAAAAATAGGTTTAAATCATGTTTGAATATGTTCAAATCATGTTCAAAATAGGTTTAAATCATGTTTAAAAATAGGTTTAGATCATCATTACATCATACTTAAACATAATAAATCATAATTAAATCATATTTAAACATAGTAATCATATTTAAATCATATTTAAATGAATCTTAAAATCATATTTAAATGAGAGGTAATTCTAGTAAATATCTCTATAGAATATTGAGTATCACCGAGCCTACGTAACAAAACAGTAACGAAAGACACAGATTATAATAGCCAACATTACGAAGAACATCAGGTAAGGAAAGAAAGGAATTTTGGAAACAACTGCAGAGACAGAAACGCAGCAAATTATTACACAACGGTTTATTATTTACCTGTATAGCTGCCCCTTCTGCGTATATCACTGTTTTCTGTGGTCAATACCTACCCCTCGTCCCCCCCCCCCCCCCCCCCACAGGAAAGCCCTAACTTGAGTACTGGAGCCGGCCCGGCTACAGTTTCATAAAAATGCACAGGATTCAATAATTCAATCACTAATACTATTTGTTGTTATTCATGAAGCATAAAGTTTGTTCAAGTTACGAATGTACCAATCAACAAAATCCAAAAGAGCCATCATTCTTCAAATGAAATAATATCACAGAACAACCAACTCGGCTTCATACAGCGACCAGTGGTTATAATCAGGTGTTCCCTAGCAATGATATCTGGACCGGATTTATACCGCTTCGACGAAGCTTTTCGGTGCAAACGAACGGTTGGTCGTACAATGGTCCGGGTGGTCTCAAAAAAATGTTTAGTCCGAGATCAATTTAAAAACGTTAAAAACCCGTACCCTTCCATTGAAAGTTTTTGAGCTACGGCGTTCTGAACATTTCATCCCCTATTTTTCACCCCTTAGAGATGACCGACAGTAAAGCCGAGCTTCGCAGACCAACTAGACCCCAAACTGCACCTACAACCTAATTTCATTAATTTTGGTTCATGGAAACTAACACATGAGCGAAGTACGGCGGACGGACAGAAAATTTTTAATTCCATTTTCGGATTCTACATACCTTGAAACGGAACCCATCAAATTTTGAGGGGGAGGGGGATTGTTTTTTCATGCTCGATTCCAAAGGTTTGTTATTGAAAATAATAAACCAACATCGCTAGCTTGAAGAATGAATTATCTTATACCTCTAATAACATAGGGGTATCTATAAAAATCGTCCTCACGCAAAAATTATAACCTGCTACAAGACAAAAGAAAGAAATTTAATGTATGGAAGGTGTAGATTCTAGCAAGAGAGAGGAAAAGAGATATTGCGACTGAGGTGCCTGACAACCTGTCTCGCAAAATTGCCAAAACGGTCAAGAACCACTCCCTACTGAGGAAGAGAGATGCATCTACTTAGGACGCTTCGAGGAAGCTACTAAATGATAAAAGATTCATTCTTCGAGCTAGCAATGTTCTTTCTGTGTAGCTGTTTTCAAAATTCCTTTTCAATTATTTTGATAGATAAGTCCAAAAGTTATGAAGATGATGGAATGGGCAACGAGTTCTTGTTTGACCCCTTTCCCAATATCGAACGGGACCATCTGGTTATCAAACGCTCCTACCGATGGGCAGTTTCACCTGTTTCTTTTATTTTCTTAAGTAAAAGATCTCGGCGAGTGCTTTCCGAAAAGGTGCTATATGAGGGGTATCCGATGAGCGAAAGTTGGCGATAAACCAATAGGAAAAACAGTCATGCAGCATGGCTATAAGAGCGAATTTTCGAAGAAATAACCACGTTCCTTAATCTTCAAAGTGCTCCAGTTTGAAAACGGAATGAGATATCGCAATTCTGATTTCACCATCGTGTTCAGCGTACAAAAACCTTTAAAATGAGGGGTCACTTGTTAGAAAATAACATTTTGGGGATTTTTGGGTAATTTTTGCGCACTTTAAATGCGCCAAAACCCTCCTTAGAGTAGGCCAATTTCGCCCATCTTCGAACTTAGCCTTTCGATTGCCAAGATAGATTTTTTGTGCAAATTTGAGCTGTTTATCTCAATTCTATCGAGAGTTATCGTCTGGAGTGACACATATATATATAAATATATATATACATATAAAAAAGTGTTAAATTTCAGGAATCGTTTTAGAATGGTCTGAAACGGATTTCTATGAAGAAAATTTCCAAAAATTTATATTATTTAAATTTCGAAGCCATTGCAATAGCTTCATTTTCTTTGAAAATTCGCTAAAACGAAATGAAGTCATACGTAAAGGCCCTCACCCCCGCGTCAATCTAATGGAGAGGGGGGGGGGGGGCTCAGCGCCATCAACTTATGACGTCATTTCGTTTTCTTTCTATCCTTTAGCTGCCCAAGCTACACGGAGTTTTGAGACGAAAATTGGCAGTGGAGGTTTTCAAAGGTGCTAAATCCGATTCTGAGATCAAAAATAAACAATTCCTACGCATGGAAACTGCCCATTCAGACAAACGGACGAAACCAGACCCCCCAAAATCAAGTCTTCGGCTTTTCAAACCAAGGTTTCTTGATTATTGTGCTCTGAGGGTTCGACTAGTTGAGCACAAGATGGCATCTGGAGGGATGTTACCCACCATAGGGATGTTACCCACCATCTCAACGTTGGTGAACTGTCCAAACCATATGTGCCACCACTGTCACCTTTTGGTGATTGAGATCCCCCATAGAGATGACGAGAACACTGAATGTCGAAATATGGAGCTTGATGATATTCGGAGATCTAGGAAGAAACTAAACGTAATTTCATAAATAGTCCATAGATTTATAGATAAATCCTTAGATCTACAAACGTGCAGGGTTGGGTTCCGAGAAACGGGGGTTCCACGTCACTAAAAAACGCCTGTGGCAAGACACATCGTTGGACGCTCGAATTACAGGCAATAACCCTCCATATTATTTATACTCAAACGTTCGATGTGAGTTGTGCAACAAATGTTGCAGCAAGAAGGCTCAACGACAACGACCCAATAAAAACTGAAGACGATGGGATGTTTATCAGAGGACTGAACAGGGGCCTTGTTGTATAGGAGTATCCCGTTAAATGCACAGGAGCGCACCACCAAGCACGCCCTCCGCAGCAGCAGGATGGATTAACCTTCAAGTCGAAACCAAGGACCCGCGAATAATCCGATAGGGCCCCGTCCGTGGAGTCCAGCGATGCGGACAACCTCAAAATACGAAAGACCCGAAGGGAGTGGGGACTCCGGGAAGGATACGGGCAGAAAGGACGATATCAGTTTGGAAGCCCATATCATGGACCAGGAGATGGTCGACTCTGCAAAGATGATACGAACTACAGCGAGCTCAACAGTGGTAGATGAATAGGGCAGTAGGATGCCTTTGAAACATAAAACTCTAATTTGAACACAAGTTTGCTCACCAAATCTGCTGGCCTGAACTCACGTTAAGAACACCTTCTGAGATGGTCAACAATGTTGGAAATCATGTTCATTTCGGTTTCTGTGCAGATATCTACTAGTAGAGATTCGTTTTCACTTGCCTTCGAGGGAGTTACATCAGGTCTCACTCTCGTCCACCCCTATTGTCCTCCATAGGTACCTTCGACTCCAGACTAGGCTTACGGCTACCAGAATGTTGCTTTTAAACTCTGACATGTTTGAGGGGGCGAGGGTCTTCAAAATAGAATACATAATTTCTGTCCCCCAAAGAAGTATTTTGCGAAGCCAACTTGAAAAAAAGAAATTTAAACAAATAAAAACGTCTGCCAATCCGAGTAGGCAGTATAGCTTACTTGAATCACATGAAAGTACAAAGTGGTTGGGTAGGTTCATTTTGATACGGGACCATCTGCGATCCAACCCGCGTGTACCATCAAAATTTCAGCTCTCTACGACTATTTTTCGCGCAGTTGGAAGCGTTACAAGGGAATGGTCAACATTTCATGTTCGCGCATGCGCAGACGAAAGTTACATTACGATTCCAATGAAATTCATTTAGAACTATCAGAGTGTTGTTCCTGATCGACCCTCCAAGTTTGAACTCATTTCGAAGATATATAGGTTTGTTATGGTCCTTTAAAGTATTTCAAATCTGCGCATGCACAGACGAAAGTTAGAACACTTTTTCAATGAACTTTGTATGGGACCTTCTGTGACCCAACCCGCACCTATCCTCCAAATTTCAGCCCATTTCGACCATTATTTCGGGTAGTTATGGGCGTTACAAGGAATTGACCACAGACAGACAGTACAGACAATTCGTGATTGGGTAAACTCAATCGTGAATCCAAGGCTTCCCTACCATCGTTAGAGAGGAAGCAAAATTGAAAAATAGTCATCAAATCAAATCCATGATAGTTAATGTTACAGTTTTACTTAATAAGTTTTTTTGACTTTTCAACTGGAAATTACTCGAGAGGGAAATTAGTTTTATACTGATTGCAACAATAAATTATTGTTTGGCCTCAGGAATATCGAGGGATGCTGGTAAGAAAATCATAAATCTTCACAAAAGCAACCCGCAAAAATACATAAATAGTTCAAGGGGATTATAAATTTTTTTCTTCAATTGATACTAATCGATTTTTGGGTCAAACGGGAGCGGTTAACTAAAAACCACTCTTAATGAAGTAGGCACCCCCTTCAGTCTATCTCTGTACCTACTTGAAAGTCCTTCAAACTCGTATCGAGACGCTTGATCCCGGAATCAATCAACGGATCACTCAAGACTCAACCCTACCCTTCTTTTGAAGCTACAGGACTGTCGTCAATTAGGTAACGCAGACAAACTCAACAATACCCTTCTTTTCATGCTGCAAGGTTTCCGTCAATTAGGTAAATTATACAAAATGGGGCAACGTTTTGAACTTAACCATACCTACTAACTTTTGTATGATGAATACGTACTTATGGTTATGAGACATGACATTTATCTATCTGTATTTATCTATAGATTATATTTATCTAAAATTCTCAACTTACAATTATTTGGTTCATTCACTGAGTTTGGTTCAAATACATTCTGTCAGTATCTCCAAGGAAAACTTCAGCACAAAAACATCAGAAGGGAGCCTCGTAGAAATCTTGACACGCAAAAAAATGTCTTCCAATTCATCACAGAGAATGTGTTTTTATCGCAGATTTATTCATACAAATCAGATGAAAAGAATACGAACCGCCGACCTGGGTGAGAGACAGTGGAGCTTGAAGAAACCAGTAAGAAGGTACAATCTGAGTGTTCGAAGATGAGAATTTATTCGCTTTTGGTTTATTATTCTCTGAATAATACACCTATGTATTCGCTCAGTCAAAATTTTTATAACGCCCCTCAAAAATTTTTCTTTTACGTTTCAAGGTGCGTAGATTCAGAAAATGCAATGTCCGCCCGCCGTATCACGTGTACCGGCTTCATTTTCGGTCTAAAAAATTCGTTCTTTCGCATGCATGCTCTATTTGGGACCTAGTTGTGTCCCGAAACTTTGCAGCTCGATAAGAATATACCCAGGGGTTTATGGGTGAAAAACGGGTATAAAAGTAGGCTTTTTTTGTTTTTGAGTAACACCAGCTTTTGAGGTATCGTTTTCCATGTTTATGGGACGAGAAGACCGAATATGAAGTCGATTTTGACCAATGAGTGGAAAATTGAGGTTCTAATGAAGTTTCAGACTTAAATTTACGTTAAATTTTGGTCTAAAATCGTCGTTCTTCCGCACACAGTTTGGGTCCCGATTCGGGAACACATTTGGGCCCTAGATGTGCTCCAAAGCTCGGCAGCCCGATCTGAATACACCCAGGGGCGTTATGGAAGAAAAATGGGAGTAAAAATAGGGGTTTTCGAGGTTTTCTGGAGATTTTAATGAACACGAGCTTGTGATGTATAGTTTTCCATGTTTTTAGGGCGATAAGACCAAATATGAAGTTGATTTTGACCAAAGAGTGAAGAATTGAGGTTATAACAAAGGTTAAGCTCCCGAAATTCATTTTTTATGAGTCATGACATAGAAAATTGTCTGAAATTACCATAAATTTGTATAGTAACACTAGAAGTAGAATCAACAGGTGAATCAAGACAATTAAATGGCACTATCAATGTTCAAAGATAATCTGTAAAAAAAAAAAAGAGCCGAGAAAGCGCACGAAAAAAACAATAAATGAACAGCAAAATTTCTGTAGGTACGTCCACTAGAATAATAAACCCATGTGACAAGGACTTCGCAGCGTTTTAGTATACTTAGGCAGGTACCTCAAAATTGCATCAATATTTTGGTCCTTACATGGTTAGATGAGGTACGTAAACACGTACTACTGATATTAGGCATGTTCCAGCACGAGGCCATAGGCTCGTGGAGCTAATCACTCAGTAGGTGAATTTACAACATTGGGTGTTCAAGCAGACTCCACAGGGAACCTGCGGCAAGGTGGGAAGATTTCCTGCAGAGCTCCAGGTTTTCATGTAGCAAGCCTGTTGCATCTGCTAGAGATAATGTGTATACTTATCGGTATCAATACTTGACATTTGATCCCAATACTGTTGTTATTCGATTGGAGCAATGGTAGGGTATGGGATGAAATCTTCAGTGCCTACCAAAAGAGGATAGTATAAAAAAAATGCAGTTTATACAACAACAATTTTAGATTCAGTTCCTCTAATAATTTCTAACCAAGTTCCAGATCCCCAATCCCGAGTCACTACCGTCACTTCAACTGAGCCGAATGGTTTACGGAATGACGAAATTCAGGATGGAATGAGGTTTTCCGTTTCAATTCCAAGTCATGAATATTCACATCCACTTTTTTATTCAATTCATATCACTGTTCAGTGATCCCATACATTCGAACCCCTAATTGTACTCGAAATTATAAATCAGGTTCCCAGGTTGGATAGACGTTTTCAATTCATTCAAACCAATCCAAAAAATTCGTAGTCAATATGATGATTTACAATTAACAGTGACGAATATACGTTTTATTCATTACCTTTTGGTTAACTTCGATGGCAAACGTTACAGTCGATAAGGTGCAACTACTTACTGACATCCGTCAAACTGAAAACTTTAATTCTGTTCTCAAACTGAAAAATTCGCTCAAAATGAAAGCTTAATAATTCTGTGTTAACTTTGGAAACTAGGCATCTAGATAAAGAGTGCAGAATAGTTTCTTGATGAACTCGGTCTTTGTAATTTCTCAAATCTGAGAAGCCCACCTCACTCCCAGCTAAAAATAATTAAAAAGTCTCCACACATCAAAATGAATCGGTGGGAATCGCAATATTACGTGTCCCAAATCAGCTATTCGAGATGTTCGCAATCAAAGGTTTGATTGTCCTATGAATCATTATCGATGTTTTAACCGTATTTTGCACTTTCCTTAGTTACCATGAACCAAAATTAATGACGACCTGTAAGTCCCATTTGGGGTCTAGTTGGTCCGCGAAGCTCGGCGTTACTGTCAGTCATCTCTAAGGGGTGAAAAATAATGGCTGAAATTTCCAGGGCATCGAAATTTCGCATTTTTTTTTTTTTAAATATTTTAACACGTTCAGTGCGGCGGCAAATTCCAAACCAATCGTTTCAGTGCGACACAGGGACAATTTGACCTCGTGCCAAACTTTCCAAAAGTGCGAAACGGGACATATTGACCCCGAATACTAGGTCCTAGTTTTTCGGCCAGAATCTTGTGAAAATTGGTAATTTCCACCAAGTTCTGTTATTTTCTCCCAGAGTAGATCTGAATTGATGCACTGCAGTCGTAGGTCATGGATTGATAGCTTTTTTGGGTAAATTTTGAACATATACAGGGCGCCCCCGAATGAATGGTCCACTGTTTTTATTTCGGTTTATACTAAAGATAGAACAACCGTCACAACGCTTCATGGTTTTTCCGTAGAATTCGCAAATCATTTTTTGCGCAGATGAGCACGCGAAAAACATGTTTTCAACTTTTTTTTCAAATGAGAAACTACCTACTTTTTATTGCAAATTCGAATTCTAAGTAAAATTTCATGGAAAATGGCGCGTTACTCGAATTTTTGAGTTCGCAAAACCGTAGGTACGCAAATGCACGCAAAATGTGCGTAACAATGAAAAACCTTGTTTTTGGAGGTATCCAATATTGCATGTATGTGATTCATGATTTTCGCGGTATTTTTTCGCGCTGAATCACGAGTGAGTTCGGTTTTCGGTTGGCGATCATTATATCAAGGTTGAAATACCTAATTGGTAATTAAAATTACTGGTAAATGATCATAAATATAATAGCTGCGGAAAATTTATAATGTAAGTAGAATTTGAGGTTATTTTACTGTCAGATAATACCTAACGTTTTCAACTCCAGTATGCATGATATCAAAATGAACGTGTTTTGGTTACGCAAATATTACCATATCTCTAGTCCTCTTTCAATTAGCTATTTATTTCCTGACAGAATAAATAATGAAAAAAATATATAAATTGAAAACTTCAGGTTTTTTTTCACATAGGTATTTTTCTTTCTGTCTATTATTATGAAACTCTGGTTGAAAAACATAATGAAACATTAGAAAATCTTGGAAAATTATGAATGAAAAACGCTCTAAGTCAAAAAGCTTCGTGGTGGAAGAATGTTTTTAATTGAAACATCTCAAACACATTGCTGGTTTTCCATAACACTCATCACAATCATACACCTGTCCCAATACTAGAGGGGCCCCCAGAGCGCGGAAACGTGATTTTTTGGAACGAAAATTGGGTTTTTTGGCACGAGGTCTATTAGTCCCGTGCCGCACTGAAGGTAACTATAGTAACACGAATGCGGTTAGTGGTCTATTTGTCCCGAAGATGATAAACACGTGCATGAGTAGGGTACCACCTACTGTACACATCAATACTGGAGTTATTCAATTATCATTATTATTCACGTCATGACGCCATTCGCACGCAGCCGAAAACTAGAAAAATTGGCCCCGCACTGATTGTGTTATTGGGTGTACGAGGTCAATAAGTCCCGTGCCGCACTGAACGTGTTAAATTGATTTCGAACTTGGGAATTTTTTGAGACCACCCGGAGCATTGTATATCCAGCCGTTCGTTCACAGTGAGACCCGAATTTGCATCGAAAAGCTTCGTCAACGTGATCGTGAATGACAATGTATACATCCAGCCCAGATATCACTGCTAGGGAACAGCTGATTATAATCACGCACGGCTGCATGAAATCGAGGTGGCTGTTCCGTGATATTATTTCATTTCAATACTATATTTAGAGCTGTCCTGGGAGAAGCACGAGGGTAGGTATTAACCACAGAAAACAGTGATCTACGCAGAACGGGCCCCTATACAGGTAAATAATAATACGTAGTGTAATAATTCGCAGCGTTTTTAATATCCCCACCATTCTCACTTAGTAATGATGAAAATACTTCGCTGTTCCCTTACTTTAGATAAAGTTCCAACTGTTATACGATACTGACTTTATTAGGTAGTTTTAGAATAAGGCGCTTTTCCACTCCGGCCTTACGTTAAAAGTCCTTTCTCGGGAAGCAGTCACTTTCAGTTTTTGCTAAAGCCATGTAACGCAAAACCCCAACTTTTTCACTTTATTCTCCGGTTCCTTGTCGATTCTTCTCTTACCGCCTAGCTAAGTTAAAGTCAAGTAAAAAACAAAAGCATTCGCCGTACTAGAAACCATCAACTTGGCTCATCTTCCAAACAAAATCGCATTAAATTCAGAAACAACATCTACAAGAAAATAGCCCCGTAAATGTTCGACAGCCCCTCAAGGGTTCTTTGATCGATAGGCATCGAAACTGTTTTTCGAAGCCAAAAATCAATTTTTAAAATTATGCTGTCTCTGCCTCGTAGGAACCCGATGCAGATTTGA
The DNA here is from genome assembly GCA_954871275.1 of Leptopterna dolabrata. Classification (NCBI taxonomy): domain Eukaryota; kingdom Metazoa; phylum Arthropoda; class Insecta; order Hemiptera; family Miridae; genus Leptopterna; species Leptopterna dolabrata. Next base: position 3,416,381 of record OX940982.1, on the reverse strand, counting down.
CCATGCGAAGGTCTTCAGTATTCGTCAGCTACATGTAAGGTTTTGCTCCTCTTTTATAATAAGCACCCACACATGATAAGAACACAAAAATACCGCACTACCAAACTCGTTATTTGACAGATGGTAACATCGTAGAGAGCCGGATTATTCCCCCAAAAAAACCACAGTCATGCAGCATGGCTATAAGAGCGAATTTTCGAAGTTTTCGGCATCTTCCTCCTCCGCCAAAAATTTTCTGAAAATTAATTTTCGGCCAATGTTTTCCCAACTTGATACCATACAAAATTAAAACAGGAGTAGTTTTACGCAAAGTAAAATTTGGGGTGGAAGGAGGGGGAGGGGGAAATCAAAAATGTTTTGAATACCAGAAGAGTAGGTATTGGGTACGTAACAAATTTTTTGTTCCATTTTTTGCCGAGTAACACCTCGGTTTGTAGATTTTCCAACGCTGAACACGATGGTGAAGTCAGAATTGCGATATCCCATTCCGTTATCAGATTAGAGCAGACGAACCAGGAAGAACATCTCAAGAAATAACCATGTTCCTTCATCTTCAAAGTGCTCCAGTTTGAGAATGGAATGAGATAACGCAATTCTGATTTCACCATCGTGTTCAGCGTACAAAAACCTTTAAAATGAGGTGTCACTTGTCAGACTTTTTCATTTTGGGAATTTATGGGTAATTTCCCCCCCCCCCTAAAACTCCCCAAAACTCCCCCTTAGGGTGACCCGATTCTGCCCATCTTCGAACTTAGCCTGTCGATTGCCAAGACAGATTTTTCGTGCAAATTTGAACTTTTTATCTCAATTCTTTCGAGAGTTATAGTCTGGAATGACACATACGTATATAAATATATATATAAATGTATAAATATATATATGAATATATATATATAAATATATATATAAATATATATATAAATATATATATAAATATTTATATATATACATATAATTTTTGGTGTCTTTCGGCAGGGAATTCAGGATGGTCTGAAACGGATTTTGGTACAAAAATCTTTCGGAAATTTGAGTTTTAAACATTTTGGACCGAGAACAATAGCTTCCTTTTCTTCGAAAATTCGCTAAGAGACCACAGTTGAAGATCCGCACTTTTTACTAACAATACCCTCTCGCACGTTCACGTGAGGAAAAGCAGTGGTGAACGGAAAACAAAGTGGGTTGGTGATTCAAATACAGGTTGAGGGCGGGAAATGGCATGAGCCTCTAGTGATTAGAGAGCGCTGTCAGCCCTACAACAAGCATCCCTACAGTTCCCTTCATGCCTCGAACAGTTCTTACGACACACAGCCAAACGTACAAACTGTATCATAACCCATAAACAACTAAATGGAAACATGAAATTGCCCAAAAACTACTTGAGAACAAAATAATATATAAAATATGAATTTTGTCATCGATAGTGCAAAAAGGCATGGACAGTATTGATAACTTGATAAACAGCATATATACTTGTATTACTAACATATATATACTTATAACTAACCGATTTTCCTTAACACAAGTGTACGCTATTTATCAAATTATCAATACTGTCCATGCCTTTTTGAACTATACACGACCAAATTCCGGTTTTACATTTTGTTCTCAAGTAGTTTAACGTAGGAATAGTCATTATTCCAAGAGAATTTGAAGGTATTTAGCAACTTAAAGCTCGACGACATGGACAAAGCCTAATTTCGAGCAGCATGGGATAGGAACAGAGAGACCCTACTGTCTCTATGTTGTATTTAACTACACTTCAACACGTAAATATTCTGAATAAAAATATTCTATCCTATTCGATAACACGTCATATTTTATCTAATGCTTTCGACCAGACCTACAACCAAATTAGTATCAATTGGAAGTAAGGAATAGTAGGTGTATAGATCTTATATGGGTTAATTTGGGGGAGTACCCATGAAAACTCCATTTCTCACATATCAGGTAGGTATGGAGCCCATACAATTAGTTCATTCTACTATAAGAGAATCTTCGGCCCAACGACCTTATCGGGTGGACTAAACCGGTTCCCATGAGATCAACGAAGTTAAGATAACTCGAGCATGGTTACTACTTGGATGGGTGACCGCCATGACACGTCCAAGTATGACCCAAGTAACTGTTGGGCGAACCCCCCTCACCACGGAGGGAGATGAGGCAACAGCTCTGTTCACACCGGTTTTTTCTTAGAAAACCATAAGAAACCATCCACGATCCAGTACTCTTGATAAGCATTTAAGAAGGGTTTGAGGTTTATAATGGTTGGGAATGAGGAAACAGTGCATGGTTAGTTTCTCCCTATCTCCTGTGTATTGGAATACGGATGAGACAAACTCGTGTTGGATAGTCAGGAAAACACTTGGAACAGCCTGTCATGGATACTATACAGTCCGAAAAGACTTCAAGAATCACTGCAAACGGCCAAACGCCTTTCTGACAGTCAACCGTCAGATGGTCCCGGCAAACTAATCCAATGAGCAGCCAAGAGCGAAATGATCAGATCGAATTCTGGTTTCTCACTGGAGGACAACTGATCATGACCGCAACGCTGGCAGGGGCAGTAGGACGAAAAGCCCCAGCCTGAAAGCCTGTTACTTTTTTTTATTTTTAGTTTTCTATCTCGCTGTGATTGAATGTAGAAATGTTGATGCTCTTAATGTGGAAACATCGAATATTTTCGAGGGTTCCATAATTCTACAGCATCAACAATCAAATGAGGTACTCCAGTCAATTTGTGTTCCTCCTGAAAGTACCACACTTCATTAACTGGAACCAGACAAAAATTAACTGGAAAAGGTAAGAACGGGTATCGGCAAAAAACGGAGATGAATGGAGCTGGCAATGAAGTTGAATGATGAAGTTACGTTAGAGGGAATGAGGGGGAAAAGCGTGCTCCGAGAAGTAATGGATCAGTATGGATATCATAATATCTTATAGCGTCCACGCACCAGTGAGCTCTCTCATGACTTGGATGTATTTTCCTTCGCTTCTCAGATTCCTGTTGAATTCAAAACGACCAAAACAAAAACTTATTTTCAGACCCCTTGAAACTCTGGGCCCATTGCGGTACATACTTAACCAAATACTTACATTTAAAAAATAAATAAAAGATGATTCCTCTGAACTTGAGGCAACTAGGATCTATTGATAATTCCAACCTCTTCAATTCATAAATATATACAACGAATCTTCATCTTAATGAAATTTATATGAGGCCAACAGCGTATCAAACCCAGAAATCCCAGTGAAATTTATCACCTGACTGATTAGCATTGGAGATATCAGTTATCAGTGTTGCAAGGATTCCAAGTTTCCCCATGGACAGAGGAAAAGTAAACTTTCGTGAAATTCATGTGGCTCAACTCAAACGTCTGATCTAATTTCACCTCATCACGACCATTCTTTCGTACAGGGGTAACTGCACTGCCATATAATTGGATTTTGTTAAATTAGATCAGTCGCTGTTAAATTAGATTAGGTCCTAAAGCTTTATGGCGGTTAACCTCTCTTCAATTGTTCTCTCCCTAGTAAGCAGGCCCTACTATTTTAGCCTGTTCAGCCATATTGTATGGATTAGCAACCCAAGCTGTCATACGTTTAGCTCAGCTGAAATTCATAACAGCCAACGGGTCTCATATCCCTTCAAATTCCTCTCACGCTGTTCACTGTACCGGAGCAGGTTAGGGCCAGAGTAACAGAGCTCACCACGGCTAAGTCGCATAGTGGATACCTCAATCCCCATTGTGCCCCAAGTCCTCTTTGACCGTCTGTAACTCTGAACACTGGGGCGATCCATCTAGACACCCGCAAACCTTTTCCGGATATTCCGCCTGTCCAAGAGAATCGGGTTTGAGAATTGTTAACAGGGGTCATTGGAAATGAAGGTTCATTTCAAGTTGGACTTGCAATGCTACTTACGTTACAGTGACAGCAAATTTTTTGAACAGTGAAATTCCTATCAAAATAGTCGAAAGTTAAATGGAACAATACCAAAACTAATATCTAATTGAATCGCAAATAATTTGTATGCTGACATCCCGGAACCAAATACACTAGAACTTGAGACATGGAACCATGTGTAGTGGTACGGCAGACACCTACCTTTAGATACCTACATGTCAGATGAAACTGCTCACACAAATAAGACCAGGGTCCAGAAAAAGCAACCTTCAATGATTCCCGAGACTATGATCAGCACGCACGAGCTCATTAGTTGTCAAGGTATTGTTCCGGTCGGGCGGCTGGAGACTGTGATTTGCGACTGCGACAGGCTGCTCATGACCGCTTCAATGTACTTCAAATGTACGTGGATCCGGTGTAGCGGCTAAGCGACTGCTGCGCACAACCGATCGCCACGGCCAATGGCTCGAACACTCCAGGGACCAGTCTAGCGACATAGCTGCACGACTCTGGGGAAGAAAATGTTAATCATACTGTTCCCTCTCCAATGGGAATTGAATATTTTAGTGATTCACAGTATTTCACAAGTGGGATGGGTATGGAAGTAGAAAAATATCGATATCCAATATCGATATGTTTTTTTAAAATCAACTGTCGATATACCAATATATCGAAAACAAATTTAAGAACCTAATGATTACAATCTGATGAAATGGGCTGTTGAACAAGACCACCCACCCTCCATCCATGTTGTTCTATTCTTGTTTACACCGGCTTCTCAGGGACAAAACAAACAAACAGAAATTGATGGTGGTTCAGTCGAAAAAATTCGTGAAACTCTGTTTCAGCTTCATTCAGTGTGAATGAATAAACATTAATAATTCCCTCCTCATGACGCCGTTTGAAGAGCCTGTTGACCTGCTGTCTTTTGATTTCCAACAACTGTTGCTCGTCCTCCTCATCACTTTCAGTTAGCAAAAATAAAGCGATGTCACGCACTGAGATCATCTCTTGATCGATCTCCAGGCAAACAGAGCTGTGAGAGTCGCGTCACGGTGCAGTTGATGGCGCCACCAGAACCACCCTTCTCGAGTGGCTAATCACAGTCGCAAATCGCAGTTGCCAGCCGCCTCACCGGAACCATACCTTCAGGGTAAGCGCCATTTTTGTCTCTCTCACTGACATCAGTTGAGTTACCACTTTGACAAAAATGATGCAGCGAAACAGGGGTTCGCTGGAAAGCTCTACTGGATCGTTTTTAGGAATCCCTCTGAACTGACTGACATCAAGTGTGAGACTAACGCACTTCACCAGCTATCTGGTATAATGACCGAATAAGAAAATTAAATAGCAATTTCCAGACAAATGATACTTTTGCAACCAAATGGAACCTTGACACAGCAGGCCTCTACAGAGCTTGAATGCCAAATTCGACGTCTTCTGAACATGTACGACAAGTGTAAATACCTCTCTGGGACTTCAAAACTTCCGATCTTGAAAATAATCCCAGAATCCTCACGATTACAGCGAAACCCAATTACAGCGAATGTTCGCAAGTTTTCACCGTACATCATGACCGGGGCTGGGAAATCCTGGCGTAGGGCCCTTGGACCGTTTCCAAACTGTAGTCAACCAATTGAGTTTAATTAATATCAATGTTGCAAGCCGAGTTAGAAAATCTTGATTATTTCCACCGCTTCACTCAACCGCTATATTCTCAACTTGTAACTCCGTGCTTACAAATCTTTGTAAAATTATTTAAAGAAATGGTTTCGAGTCAATCGATTTCTCCACCCATGGAAATCATAAATATAATGTTCTAAACCACATTTTCCATCTTCTGTGGCTACAGATAGGTAGTTTGCGAGCTGAGTGCTCAGAAAAAAAAGCTCGCTAGCACTGGAATTTTCTGATGAATAGGTGACTCCTAGAAAACCGTAGGTTTGTTCACACTAGCTTTTTCTGGCGGTCAGCTGACTCCTAGAAAACCATAATGATGATCCAATACAATCTTGATAATGAGTTCGATAATGGTTGGGAATCGAGAAGGCAGTCTGTTTCTCGTCCACTATATTTCCTGTGTATTGGTATGACTATCAGAAAACTGGCTGTTGATAGTCAGGAAAACAGGGCAAACATCCGGCCATGGATACTATACAGTCAGAAAAGAGTCCGAGAATCATTGCAAACAGCCTAACGCCTTTCTGACGGCCAGATAACCGTCAGATGGTCGCTGCGAACAAACCTAATTTTAGGAAGGGTTACCTTGATAGAATCTATCATTTGCGTAACCCCAGGGACTTGCCGTGTAACCCTGGATACTTCAATAATCCATCTCGTACCCAACATGAACACAATAAATCAATGGTGGTTTAATGATAATAATATAGTTCCATGGAATATCAGTAGGGCACCAGGCATGCATCGCAAGCTTTTGGCTTTTGGCGACTCTGTTTGACATCTTGAAACTACTATCCGTGCCTTCTCATAATCCCTACTATATTATAAAAACGAATCTCTGTCTGTCCGTGTGTCTGTGTGTCTGTCCTTCTATGCACGGCCAAACGGCTCGACGGATATCGACCAAATTTGGCACGAATATCCAGTAGGCTCCCAAGTTGTGCAACGTCGCATTTTTAATTCCCTGACCATAGCGGAACTATGGTCGACCATGGTCAACTTCGTTAATTGAAATGGTAACCCCTATTTTTTATCGCGTATTCGTAATCTACGTGAAATTCTATCTACGATCGACCCTTCGGACTACCCCCGCGGTCGACCATAGCGCATCCATGGGCCCCTCCGTGGTCGAATCCCGAATTGCTCAACGGATATCGACCAAATTTGGCACCAATATCCGGTAGCCTCCCAAGTCGAACGTAGGCGCATTTTCGATTCCCTGACCATAGCGGAACTATGGTCGACCATGGTCAACTCCTGACTGGCTTGACGGATATCGACCAAATTTGGCAGAAATATCCAGTAGGCTCCCAAGTTGTGCAACGTCGCATTTTTAATTCCCTGACCATAGCGGAACTATGGTCAACCATGGTCAACTCCTGAATGGCTTGACGGATATCGACCAAATTTGGCACGAATATCCAGTAGGCTCCCAAGTTGTGCAACGTCGCATTTTTAATTCCCTGACCATAGCGGAACTATGGTCGACCATGGTCAACTCCTGAATGGCTTGACGGATATCGACCAAATTTGGCACGAATATCCAGTAGGCTCCCAAGTTGTGCAACGTCGCATTTTTAATTCCCTGACCATAGCGGAACTATGGTCGACCATGGTCAACTCCTGAATGGCTTGACGGATATCGACCAAATTTGGCACGAATATCCAGTAGGCTCCCAAGTTGTGCAACGTCGCATTTTTAATTCCCTGACCATAGCGGAACTATGGTCGACCATGGTCAACTTCGTTAATTGAAATGGTAACCCCTATTTTTTATCGCGTATTCGTAATCTACGTGAAATTCTATCTACGATCGACCCTTCGGACTACCCCCGCGGTCGACCATAGCGCATCCATGGGCCCCTCCATGGTCGAATCCCGAATTGCTCAACGGATATCGACCAAATTCGGCACGAATATCCAGTAGGCTCCCAAGTTGGGCAACGTCGGAATTTTTCGGTCCCCTTGACCATAGCGGAACTATGGTCGACCATGGTCAACTCCTGAATGGCTGGACGGATATCGACCAAATTTGGCACGAATATCCAGTAGGCTCCCAAGTTGTGCAACGTCGCATTTTTAATTCCCTCACCATAGCGGAACTATGGTCGACCATGGTCAACTCCTGAATGGCTCGACGGATATCGACCAAATTTGGCACGAATATCCAGTAGGCTCCCAAGTTGGGCAACGTCGGAATTTTTCGGTCCCCTTCACCATAGCGGAACTATGGTCGACCATGGTCAACTCCTGAATGACTGGACGGATATCGACCAAATTTGGCACGAATATCCAGTAGGCTCCCAAGTTGAGCAACGTCGCATTTTTAATTCCCTCACCATAGCGGAACTATGGTCGACCATGGTCAACTTCGTTAATTGAAATGGTAACCCCTATTTTTTATCGCTTATTCGTAATCTACGTGAAATTCTATCTACGATCGACCCTTCGGACTACCCCCTGCGGTCGACCATAGCGCATCCATGGGCCCCTCCATGGTCGAATCCCGAATTGCTCAACGGATATCGACCAAATTTGGCACCAATATCCGGTAGCCTCCTAAGTTGAACGTAGGCGCATTTTTAATTCCCTGATCATAGCGGAAATATGGTCGACCATGGTCAACTCCTGAATGGCTCGACGGATATCGACCAAATTTGGCACGAATATCCAGTAGGCTCCCAAGTTGGGCAACGTCGGAATTTTTCGGTCCCCTTCACCATAGCGGAAATATGGTCGACCATGGTCAACTCCTGAATGGCTCGACGGATATCGACCAAATTTGGCACCAATATCCAGTAGGCTCCCAAGTTGTGCAACGTCGGAATTATGTACGATACTGCGTACAGCGAATCTCGGATAGCGAGCGAAGCGAGCGGTCATGCTAGTAATACATAATATACATGGCGCACTCTGGTTCTTTTAGCGAATTTTTGAAGTAAAAAAGCTATTGCAATGGGTCCAAAAAAGTTTAGTAGGTAGGTACATAAATTTTTGACAAATTTTTCAATAATTATTTTCCGCTCACAGCATTCTGAATCGAATGGATTATGACATCGTTTATTCACCACAAGTGGTGGGATGGCCTCAATTGTGATACCTAGTTGAGCTGGAGGCAGACTGACGACAACCATTCCAACTCCACTCCTTTCACTGGCCTATCCCCCCCACACACAGCATAGAATGTAGATTATAACATGGGATGTAGATTATAATACGGGGTCTTTTTCTTGTTAGATTCCAAAGGCCCATTATTAAAAACCAAACCGTGAATCAATGTTAACAGAAACGTTTCATTTAGTTTATTCCAGGAGTTGAACTTGATAGTCTTGTGAGGCTTGAGACGACTTTAAGATTGGGGTCTGCAAGACGGGCGGCAAGGGAGTAATTGACCAATCTGTTTATTGGTATTCCGAACGTGCGTATTTGTTCGAAAAGAATAAAAGGAAGTCTGGACTTCTTTATTTGGTTCAGTGCCTTCAAGATTCCTTGGTAAGCAGAACTGTGAGGGCGCTGGAGCGTCATTGGATGACGCAAGGATTCGGTTTTGTTCCGCACCATTAACTCAGGCCCCTGTGGATTTAGGAAGGTTGGAAAGAATAGCGCGTTTACATTTCAAGTAATTTAGTGATCTAAAGACTCTATGAAACCTTCAGTATACAACTGAACGCTGATGAAGGCACAGCCTTTTTTGAAGGTGAGATTAAAATAATTCGGCAAATTTAAAAACTATATTAGGTACCTAGGTACTCGCTTCTTGCTGGTTTCAATACCAACAGAGCGGAGGTTTGACACGCCAGACGGACATTTCTGGAGAGCCTGACCTAAGCTCAACCAACAACGACTATAATCTATATCTGCATAGCTTTTTCCAGTCAAATAAGACATTTTTCTAGCTAATGAAACCTTTTACCAAGCATATGAAACTCTTTTAAGCAAATGAAAGTTCCATTTGTTCATTTTTTGCTGCAAAAAAAGATGAAAACTGCAGTTCAATTAAGATGACTCACTTGAGATTTACAGTCGTGTTGCTTTTATCAATTATTAGTCACTCATAACAGGAATATTACTACAAAATTTAATTGAAAACGTCACCTCTAGTTGAAGGAATTTGACAATCAATTTTCAGGAATTATTATCAGGGCGAAAGGGTATGAAGGGTTCATCCCTCGATGGGCCTTAAGGTAGAAACGTTTCGGTTTATAATACCACCAGGAGAAAACTGTCATAGAGAATCAATGTTGAACAAATTTTTTGAAACACAGGTTGTCTATTTCTGCCGGAATTGGCCCAAATTTCCCAACCAAGCCGCACTGGCATTTCAAGTGTCAGCTCGTAACTACCATCCTTTCGTACATAGTGATGTGTTTGGCAAGGATTTTCGGGCACACGGACAGAAACTGAACAAAATTCGTTCAAAAAGTTCTGGAACTCAAAACGCAAATGAACATTCTCGAGGACAAAACGGTTTGCTTCCTAAATGTAATCACAAAGCTTCCACAAACCTCTGGTAGACTTGCAAGCAATAGGTATGTGTTCAGGAGGTTATGATAGAACTATTTTGTTAATACATTAAAATTCACCTTACATTTGTTCGTTGTTAAGTTGGCACGTACAACAAATGACTAAGTACAAATAATGGACGAGGAAAGGTCAAAAGGACACATCTATGCACTTTTGTACAACTGGCCATCAGCACCAGCTGCTGTCAGGCTACATTAATGGCGTTAAAACATAAAATTAACGATCGACAATATTTCAGTGAACAGCCTCACTCATTAATATTCCGTGAGGAGAAAAACGTTTTCCCACCGAAATACTGTCTACATATACTTTTCAGTGGGAGGAAAATTTATCGTGCCTCTTATTCCCACTCGCAGAAGTTCTTCCAACACTGTTCGATAACCCGATTCACAATACTGAAACTGAAGGATGCTTGGTTCACCCCGATTTCACCCCGCAGAACGTGGCTGTGCAGGGCTTTAAAAAGATAGAAAGGAGGAAAAAGGATTTGGCGTAAAATATGGTCTTTCTACCGTTGTTAGGGTGCAAATCGAGATTTCGGTTCAGAATCAATTCATCACGAAGGGATGCCATCAATCACTTCGCCCGGTCGAATTATTCCGAGGTAAAAGCACTACGGGGTTATAAATGAGTTTGAAGTTTCCAAATCCTGAAGAGTATGATCGTCACAATCAATCTTGTCGAAGGATTTCAGTAGGATTTGTGTTTCGTGACTAGTGTCTCTGCTCTAACGTTGCTCGTAGGAATGGACTTGATATCTTAAAATGAATACCTATTGAGCAATCTACCCCTCGAGAGTTGGCAAATGATGTTTCTTATGCTAAGGAGAAGTAAGTAAGTAGTAATAATCAATCAACTTCGAGATACAAAGGACGATTGTTTGAAACAGGCGAAACGTCTCATTACAGTCACAGGTCTGTACAATAAGGCTTGTTTACAACAGGTTTGTTCGCAGAGACTGTTCGCAGTGACCATCTAACCGTCGAAAAAGCGTTTGGCCGTTCGCAGTGATCGGACTCTTTTTGGACTGTATAGTATCCATTACCGGCTGTTTGCAGTGTTTTCCTGACCATCCAATGCAAGTTTTCTCATCCTCATTCCAGTACAGAGAAGACAGGGCGGAACCATGCTTCTGCCTTCTCGATTCCCAACTATTTTATCAAACTCAAACCCTTCTCAAATGCTTATCAAGAGGTATTGGATCATGGATGGTTCCTTACGGTTTTGTAGGAGCCTGCTAACCGTCAGAAAAAGCCTGTGCGAACAAAGCTAATGCAGAATGCTGTAGAAGGATGTTCGGCAAAAAGGATAGCTTCATACCCCTATTAAACGTCAATCATCTTTCAGAACATGAAATAAATAAAATTAAATACATTTTTAATTACTCGCTGAATAACAGATTTCTAGGTTATACATAGAAGACAAAGTGCTCTTTCTACTGCACATAATGTGCTAGAAAATTAAATTACGTTTCACATTTTGCGTGGCCACTGGTGATCATCCCACGCAAATAAATGATTTATACACACTGTATAGTACAGACCTGTACCTGTACATTGCGTGTTGTTTGCTTTGGGGAAGACAAGACTTGAAGTAGTAAAAATGGTGGGATACAGGTACTTCTCATACGGGAATAAGGGATGGGTAATACGTTCTAAGTGAGTTACCGAGACGGGTATTTATAAGTGAATCTGCTGGGTATTTAGGTATGACAGGACAAGGTAGGTATTTACAAACTACAAGTGATGAAATGAGGAACTTGCACACTTTTTTTGCGGAAAGCAAAAGTGGATTGAATTTGAAGATGAATGGTAAAAGAAAACGCTGCAAATCCCTGCACAACGGTTTATTATTTTGTATAGAATACCCTTCCGTTACAGATCACAGCTCTATGTGTAGATAACCCGTCTATATAATATGATATGTACTATTCTATACATATTATGTAGATCGCAGACCCTCCGTAGGTTAGTACCTAACCCCTTACTCGTTACTAGGTACCTACCTAAATCACGAGTTAAATGTTGCTAAAATAATTCTGCCGATGACAAACAGTACCTAACAAAAAGAAACGCACATAATGAAGTTCTGAAAAGAAATTGTTGATGAGGAGTGAAAAAAGTTGCGAAAGTACCTACCAACAAACTCCAGCCCCTTCTCCGTAGATGGTATAATGAACCGTTGTGTAATAATTTACCGTTGAGTAATGATTTACCGTAGTAATAATTTACCCATCAATAATACTTCAACGTTTGTTCAAGTTTCACTACCTACCAACAAACTCCAAAAGAGCCATCATTTTTCAAATTAAATAATATCACAGAACAACCAACTCGACTTCATACTCCGCCAATATAATCAGGTGATCCCTACCAATGATTTTATCTCCGCCAAATTTCCTATTGTGGGCGCGTCTCTGGTTACGAGATTTGGTTTGAATTGTATACAATTTCATTCACACTGGAGTCGAAAATGCCTGTCGGTGCAAACTTCGGGGCCTTACTGTGAACGAACGGCTGGACGTACGATGCTCCGGATGGTCTTAAAAAACTCGCAAGTTCAAGAACTATTTAAAACCGTAAAAATATTTACGTAAAAAAATGGTATAGGCGTTTTGAAAATTTCAACCCCTATTTTGAACCCCTTAAAGATGACTCACAGTAACGTCGAGCTTCGAGGACCAACTAGACGCCGAACGGAACCTATAACCCGAATTTCATCAATTTTTTTTTCATGGTAACTAAGAAAAGTGGCCCGTACGGCGGACAGACAGAAATATTTTTATTGCAGTTTTGGATTCTACATACCTTGAAACGTAAACCATCAAATTTTGAGGGGGGGTAAGAATTTTTTTTTTCATGCTCGATTCCAATGGTTCATTATTGAAAATAATAAACCAAAATTTGTTTCAGTGGGGTGATTTTATGAAAATAAATGAAATTTTAATTTCTGAGAACCCGCCAAAACGCTCGCTTCAGCTGACTCCGCCCACTCCCCGAGCGTGACGTCAAATTTCCCGCGTCTTTATGTCCCTCCACCATCCACTTCCTCTGTGCACTCCACGTCGCTGAATAGTTGGTTGTGTTTTAGCGACTTTTTGGTGCTGTTCATTCAACTTTTTGTGCTGTACTCAATATTGATACAACAACAATTCCAATAATGGACAAAATACCTAAAGTGAAGGATGGGTATGAGGCGCCATCTTTCAGCCTACCACCTCTCAGTTCATTTGGCCTGCACCAGATCATGTCAAAAATAAAACTTGGGAATTTCAAAACGAAAGGAGTGAAGATGATGAGGTAAGCTATTATTCTGTGGACCACCTACTACAATTGGCTAATGTAGTTGTCTATAAAATTATTTACCTAACTTGCCAGCAAGAGGAAATGATTCAAAGGCGGGTGCAAAACGCACTGAGTTCTTGTTGAACCTTTTCCCCAGTGATTACCATAATTCTTAGGTACCGTTCACCTACATCATTCCACCACAAGCGTATTCAATCTATCGTAGCCTATCAGTTCGCCACAATACCTAGGCTAGCCTAACTGTACTAGTTACCAATATTATCGAACAATACCTGACCTAAGTTAGTGAAGTAAGGAAAGGTGAGGGACTTCCGAACACTGCTGTTACAAATCCTCAAGAGACAAACCTTGACAGATTCTTTCTATCTTCGAATAGCAGGCAGGTACGCTTCACCTACGTACCTACCTACTATCTATTTTCTATAAAATTCATTATATTGCTTCGAAGTCAACCGTTCATTCTATTATTTGCGGCTCAGAGTAGTTGGGGAGTCTCACAAAAATTTGATGACAATCAAATATATGGTACTTTTGCCCATTCGCAAACGTCAAGCCCTGCGAAATGCTGTAATAATAATAATAGTAACGTTTATTGTGCAATAGACATATTTCTGCCCATAAAATGCACACACGAACCACACAGCTGTGCAAAAAACACTGAAATAGTTTGGCGGGGGCAGCACTTGCCTAAGAACGAAGTTGAACTTATATAAGATACAAGAATACAAAATATAGGACAAGGCAATACAAATACAGGCAATACATTTGCTAATAGAATGACCAGGATAATATTAATTACCGAGTTGAAAATGCCTGTCCACTGCAGCCAAGAATCGCCCAAGATCGGGCACCCGATACACCAAAGGAGCTGGCCATCGCTCGGCTGTAATGCCTAGGTATGAGAAGGGCAGTGGATCTCTCTGAAGCAGCTCGATGGAAGATCGAATCGCGGTAGGAGGGCACCCGATACACCAAAGGAGCTGGCCATCGTTCGGCTGTAATGCCTAGGTATGAGAAGGGCAGTGGATCTCTCTGAAGCAGCTCGGTGGAAGATCGAATCGCGGTAGGAGGGCACCCGATACACCAAAGGAGCTGGCCATCGTTCGGCTGTAATGCCTAGGTATGAGAAGGGCAGTGGATCTCTCTGAAGCAGCTCGATGGAAGATGGAATCATGGTAGGAGGGCACCCGATACACCAAAGGAGCTGGCCATCGTTCGGCTGTAATGCCTAGGTATGAGAAGGGCAGTGGATCTCTCTGAAGCAGCTCGATGGAAGATCGAATCGCGGTAGGAGGGCACCCGATACACCAAAGGAGCTGGCCATCGTTCGGCTGTAATGCCTAGGTATGAGAAGGGCAGTGGATCTCTCTGAAGCAGCTCGATGGAAGATCGAATCGCGGTAGGAGGGCACCCGATACACCAAAGGAGCTGGCCATCGTTCGGCTGTAATGCCTAGGTATGAGAAGGGCAGTGGATCTCTCTGAAGCAGCTCGATGGAAGATGGAATCGCGGTAGGAGGGCACCCGATACACCAAAGGAGCTGGCCATCGTTCGGCTGTAATGCCTAGGTATGAGAAGGGCAGTGGATCTCTCTGAAGCAGCTCGATGGAAGATGGAATCGCGGTAGGAGGGCACCCGATACACCAAAGGAGCTGGCCATCGTTCGGCTGTAATGCCTAGGTATGAGAAGGGCAGTGGATCTCTCTGAAGCAGCTCGATGGAAGATGGAATCGCGGTAGGAGGGCACCCGATACACCAAAGGAGCTGGCCATCGTTCGGCTGTAATGCCTAGGTATGAGAAGGGCAGTGGATCTCTCTGAAGCAGCTCGATGGAAGATCGAATCGCGGTAGGAGGGCACCCGATACACCAAAGGAGCTGGCCATCGTTCGGCTGTAATGCCTAGGTATGAGAAGGGCATTGGATCTCTCTGAAGCAGCTCGGTGGAAGATCAAATCGAGGTAGGAGGGAAGCATACCATGCAGCACCTGGAATACTATCTTTAATTATCTGAAAATGTAAAATTCGTTGAGAGGTAAAGGAAATAATTTAAATTCACCTATGGAATGACGAGGCTTGATGTTGTGTGCGTAGCGAACAGTGGAGTTGTAGGCAATGCGAAACCTACTTGAGAGGGATGAAGAAACTGAAGATGAGAAGAGGGACAAGCAGCATAAGAAATGGGGAAGGACCAAAGCGTGAGCCAATCTACGTTCCAAGTAAACGGATGTAAAATTGGACAGTCGTCTGAGAGAATGAAGTGAAGCATACACGCGCCGGCAAAGTCTGGGAATATGATTGTCCCAAGACAGTTTTTTGTCACAAAAAAAAACCAAGTTCCTTACGTGTGCTGAATACTGCACCGCAACTCCATCCACCAAAATTGGTGGTAATGGGTCAGTGGGGGGATGTTAACTCTGTAGATGACTATCGCTTGGGATTTGATAGGATTTAGAAGTACACCATTATCAGAAGCCCACTTGCAGACACTGACTAATTTGGCATTGATTGAATGGATGGCAGAGATGAGTGACTCGCCTAGATCACTTTGCAAATAAATTTGGAAATCATCCGCAAAAAGGTGACGGAAACAGAACTTTAATTCACTTGGGAGATCGTTAATAAAAAGAGAGAATAACGTGGGGCCCAAAACGGCGCCCTGGGGAATGCCATTAGTAAGACTGCGTGTAGTAGAACATGATTCGTTGAGAACAACATATTGAGACCTTCCAGTGAGATACGGAAGAATTAAAGAACAGGTGGAAGAAGAGAAATTGAAAAATGATTTCAGCTTCTGAGTGAAAAGGAGATGGGGAACTGAACCGAAAGCATTTCGGAAATCAAGGAACACCATAACTGTGCACTTGTTCACGTCGATTCCATTCTTGATTCTTGATACCCTCAACCACTCTCGTAAATCTCAGTGGCACCTTGCGTCTAAACAGCCCTACACGGGGAACCCGTGTGGCCGCAGTTGACTCTTTCAGCGAACGGGCACTTTGGGCGCACCTGAAAGACTCTTCCCGTATAATGTCTTCGGCCCCTTAGAATACAACTGGAGCAATCCCAAACCGATAGGCTTCATCATTTCCAAAATATAAGGCAAATTTTTCCAATTTTTAACATTATTTATATTTCCAGTTTAAAATCCAATACCTATTTTTAAGGTAGAAATATCGAGAATCTTTCAACTTTCCCTCAGTTAAGTACCAACATCCCGTGTTTGGCTCTGTTGTCAGTAATGTTCAACCGTCTGAAGTAAATGGGATCAGTCCCAAGCCGATAAATCTCACCCAACACCCGACCGCTCACCTACACCACGTTGTGACCAATTTTGAACCAAAAGTACTCAATGAAATTCAATGAACTTCAAGGTCATTCTCTTCTTGCCACGCCTAGTGTAATTTGTAGCGTGTGGTCTTCTGTATCAAATGACAACACTGAAAGCCATCATAAGACACCAAGAAACTGAAAGCCAGCATAGTTAGCGTATTGATTCAGCTCCAGACATTGTGATAAATACACAAACTTTCACTTCAGGGGGAGGTTGCCACGGAATTTTGGCAACGTAGGCATGATCAATAAATCAGCAGGCACTGCTTCATAGGTGCGTCCAAACCGGTCCTCCATTCAGTCACGAAGGTGCGTCGAAACGGTCTGTGGTTTCGGGGGGGTTGCGTCCAAATGTCATAAGCCCAATCTCATAACTGAGAGATTTATGAAAACCAGACTGGAAAGAGTCTAAAATATTGTTATTTCTTATGTGCTTTGCAATTTGATTTTGCATTCGAATTTCTAAAATTTTGCTCAATACATGGTGGACACTTACTGGACGATAATCAGAAGGGCTAGAGGGATTAGTCACTTTGGGGAGTGTGGTCACAATCGCTGTTTTCCAAGCGGTAGGGAATTTCGAAGTTGGAAGGGAATTTGGAAGTTGTAAGAATGTGACTGAAGAAGTACGTTAGGTGCCCTAATGTAATGTATGCTTACAGGTGAGAAAAGCTTCGTCAATACAATCAAATACCTAAAGGATGTTTAGTTAGGGTATGTTCGGACAAGCAGTTCTGAATGGTTCGTAACGGACCACGCCCATTTTTAGCTGTTCGGAGAGCATCAGAACTAGTTCTGAAAGATTCCAAACTTTAATTTCGATGTTCGGACGTACCTAGTAGTTCGTAACCATTCAGAACTAGTTCCAGAGGTTCGGGATTTTCTTCAGAACTTGTATTTCGAGACATGCGCAGTAGATGTTTTCACTCATGTAACCTTTATAACCTTACTATACTCTACCTGTGGCGTCAGCTATCATTTTGTTTTCTTACTGATCATGTTGTTATACATTACGAAGTGTAGGTATTCTATGGTTATTGCTACTGTTTAGAAGTTGAAGTTTGGCTGTTTAACTGCCATTCAGTTGGTCAATAAATATGTATTCTTCAAGTTCTAGTGACAATGAAGTGGAAAATGAGATTAGTGATCCACAGTTCAGTGATTCGGACGACGAACTCGTTTTTCACGTATAAACCATGAGTAACCATGAGTGACCCCAATGTAGCCGCAAGACTTCTGGCAGTAAACAGATCTCTAAACAAAACCCACCTCCTTTCCGGATTTCTCAGGACAGAACCCTGCAGGAGCGCAATTTTCTGGAACAACTTCGTCTTGAGCTGGACCGTAGGTCTCAGGCAGGTGAGAGCAACCTAACTATTAAATATGTCATGGGGATGCCAAGGATTGTTGACAAGTCCATGCCTGGAAATGCCTCAACCCGTACAGCTACGAAAAACTATCAGAACGTTCGTGGTCTCAATACCAAGCTGTCAACACTTCGCTCACTTGCTCCTACTTTCAATCATGATTTGTTGTTCTTTACTGAGACATGGCTCAATGGTGACTTGAACTCTGGCGAACTTGGATTACCAAACTATACAGTATATCGTAACGACAGGTCCACAGCTAACTCTGCAAAGACGGCTGGTGGTGGAGTGATGATTGCCGTCCTTTCTAAATTAAGATCATTTGTTTGGGTACCTGAATATGATAATGTCGAACATATCTTTGTCATCCTGCCAGACTGTAAGTTGGTTGTAGGATGTGCTTATATACCAGATTACTGCTCTAGTGTTTACTTCGAGCATTTTCGGGCTGAGCTTGAGAGGGTTACTCAGGCCTACCCCGACTTTTATTTACTCCTTGCTGGCGACTTCAATCTATCGGGGGTTAAATGGGATGAGTCCTCGGGTCATCTTTTGGGCTCTTCTGGCTTATCTCTTAAATGTGAAATATTGCAAGAGGTACTAGACTTGTGTGACCTGAAGCAGTACAATAATCAGCATAACTCAGCTGGAAACACGCTGGATCTTTGACGAATATTCCGGAACTAGCCCTGAGACCCGCCGACCCCATGCTGCCATTGGATGTACACCACCCACCTTTTGAGGCTACCTTTTCTAGTAACCGCAGTCCTGAAATCTTCCTTCCCAACAAATAGCTTTTCACGCAACTTCAAGAAAGCCGACTTCAAGCAAATGAATACTCTACTCCTCTCAACTGATTGGAGCTTCTGTCGGGAATTGCCATTCGATAATGCCATACAGGAATTCTATAGAGTGCTGGAAACAGCCATAATGCATTGTGTTCCCACAGTTGGTGAGCTGGATTTGCATTTTCCCAAGTGGTTCGATAAGGAACTGAAGGATTTGGTGACGCAAAAGAATCGGGCTCATGCTCGTTATAAGAGCACATGTCTTGATGAAGATTATGATATTTTTTCAGAGCTTCACAGGAGATGCAAGACTGTCTCACGGGCAGCCTATGCTAGGTATATTGACAGTGTTCAGCACTCAATAGGTGATAACATTAAACAGTTTTGGAATTACATAAATTATACAAGGGGGCCTTCGGTCGTCCCACAAGTGCTCCGTTTGGGTGAGTAATTGGCTGATACACCGCTTGCTGCAGTGGAGTTGTTCAGAGCACACTTCTCCTCAGTCTACCCTCCCATCACACAACCTAACCCGCTTGAGAAGGTGCCCTCATTGTCAGCATTTGCCATGGGATCGCTGGGGATATCAGCGGAGGTTGTTAGGGCCCAGCTAAATTCGCTGGATCCCTCTAAGGGCATGGGTCCCGACGGGGTGCCACCGGTGATGTTGAGAGCCTGTGCTGAGGGACTAGCTAAGCCTCTTTGTATGCTGTTCAGGAGATCTCTTGATTTGGGTGTGGTTCCGAGTCGTTGGAAGAGCTGTTATGTTACACCCATCCCAAAAACAGAAGATAAATCGCGAGTGGATTTTTACCGCCCCGTTTGCTCCCTGAGTGCGATCCCGAAGGTTCTTGAAAAGATCGTGGTTAACCAGATCACTCCTTTCCAGCGTACACACCTCTCCTCTACTCAGCACGGCTTCACGGCGGTAGATCTTGTACAACTAATCTGGTTGCGTTTGAGCATGTGGTGATGGAGGCGTTTGTGGCTGGAGCTCAGGTGGACTGCATCTATACAGATTTTTCCAAGGCATTTGACAGTGTTTCTCATGAGATTTTGTTGGGGAAGTTGGAGTCCTTCGGTTTCTGTGGATCACTTTTGGAATGGTTCGAGAGTTACCTTCGGGGGCGACAGCTGATGGTAAGGCTGCGGGGTACTCTTTCCCGCCCCTTCGGTGCGACCTCGGGTGTTCCTCAGGGCTCCCACCTGGGTCCGCAACTATTCCTGATCTTCATGGATGACATTGGGGTCGCTCTTGGACAGGGTGTCAATCATCTGATGTTTGCGGACGACCTAAAGATCTTCTCGGTTGTGGGATCCGAGAACGATTGTGCGGTTGTTCAGGATTCTCTCCACAAGCTCGAGAGTTGGTGCATTAGAAACATGTTACACCTGAATGTTGAGAAGTGTTCTGTGGTTTCTTATTCTAGATCCAACTCGCCCATCCACAGCTGCTACACCATTAATGGGGAGGATCTACGTCGCTGTTCTGCGGTTAAGGATCTTGGAGTCATTTTTGATACTCGGCTGACATTTTTGGACCACACTAACAAGATTCGCTCGAAAGCCATGAGATCCCTGGGCTTTATGAAGAGGAATACGAGGGAGTTCACTGACCCGGTGGTGCTGAAGCTCTTATACACGTCCTTGGTCCGTCCTTGTGTGGAGTTCGCCTCTCAAGTATGGTGTCCGGTGTACTCGAACGCTAAAGAATCATTGGAGCGGGTCCAGGAAAACACCCTGCGTTACTTGGCATACCGGAGGGGCCAACACTGGGAAGACTTCAGCTACTCGGAAGCGTTGCGTGGAAGTGGGCTCCTTTCCTTGGAATCCAGCCGCCGGGTGGCGGATGCGGTCTTCCTCCATGGTCTCACATCTGGTAGGATAGACTGTCCTTTCCTCCTGGCTGCGCTGAACTTCCGCACCCCACCATACACTACGCGACAAATCCAGCCGTTCTACATACGTCATGCCCCCACAAATTACCTCCGCAATGATCCGGTGTTGCGCATGCAAATGCACATCAACCCGCTGGCTGGATCGAGTGATGCCGTGGACTTCGACATCTTCTCCAACTCTCCCAATTTTTTTTAAAAAAACGTGTGTGTGAGCTGGACGTAGATTAGGTTTTTTTTCGTCCTTGCTGTGTTATATCTGTTTTGTTTTCATTACTTAGGTGTTCCGTATTTGTTACCACTGCATGTAATTTGAAGACTGTTATTTATATATAGGACAGTTATTTATATAATTTAAGTACTGTTGACTGTTTGATTGTATGTGTATGAATAAGTAGTTTTGTCATTTAATTTGTATTGAAATTGGGCATTTGCCCGTGCAATTTACACTAAATAAACCTATATTCCTGTTTTATATTTTTATATACTGTTGTTGGTGCCTGCCTACTTGTTGACTGTATGTTCATGATGTTGGCATTAAATATTTTGAATAACAGCAAACGTCTGATCACTTTGCTTGTAGGTACCTTGTTTCCCAATACACTTGACTACATTCTTGTTGAATAAGACTGGTTAATTTCAAGGAAAATGCCTTGACAAATTATGTTGTTCATTGCTGTCTTGCCTTGAATGGAGTACCTACTTAGGTACAGGTAGGTATCTAACCTAGCAAGATTAGTTAATTCAGTCCCCAGTTTAATCTCCTAAAAAAAAAACTTGCCCACCTATTTAAGGTACTACCTGATAAGAATTCATATTGGTTTATTAATAAAATCGACCAATATTTCGAGAATTATGACGTTTTGAGTCCAAATATTTCCAAAAATCTGGGTATATAAGGTTCAAGGTGGCTCTAAATGACTAGCAACTAATCCCACAAAAATGTTGTTGAATAACCATTTTTTTTTTTAACTTAGATGTTGATAGTATTATAGTTCAGTTAAAAGCACTGGTAGTGGCCATAGTTAAGGAAATTGTCTACGTTTTTCATGAATTTCAGTGTTTGGTTTTTTAATTGCTTCATTTATAGCACAGAAGAGCTAAGGTTAGATATTTTGGTTATGAGTTCCGAACTAGTTCGAAAAGCGTTCGGACCGACAGAGTTTAGCCCCTTCACAGTTCAATTCGTAACTGGTTCGATTCCGAACGGGTTCAGAACTGCATGTCCGAACATACCTTTAGTGATTTTGGAGGATACAATTTTTTTACTTTTTGCACACACAGCTTTTCTACCTTCGGTAGGTAGGTACGTGGTAATGAAACAAAACTGACGACTAATTGCATCCTACCCGAAATACATATCCATCGATGAAAAACAAAGGTATGACGAGGATCTGATCACTATCTGGCAGCTATATTAGTAAATATTCATACCTACTTACATTAAGATGATCTCCGCAAACTTATAAATATATTACAGCCTTTTCTCCTTATCAGGTCGAATCCGGATTTGTTGGCCAGTTGGCACAATGAATTATTTATCGGGCGATTGAGCAGTTGAGCTGGCACAGTTTGGTACAATACAATATTTGTAAGACTTTTTTGGAATAACAACAAAATAATAATATTATGAAGGAATAACACCGCGAACTTCTGATTTCTACATCCGCAATCAGTCCAACTTTGTTTTTGTTTAGTGGTGGTGGTCATTAGTCTCCTCTTCTTCTTCTTCTTCTTCTTCTTACTTCCTCTGTCAGTGTCATTTCTAGTGCCACCGTGAAGCCATGTTGCACTGCGTTGAATATTTTTGTTTGGTTGTTGGTTCTATTCTTTTCTTCTTCGAGGCATTTTCTTCTTTTTTTTTTAACAGTATGGTAATGCGTTGCTGCCACTTCTGTTTTGTAGTAGGTGTTGAAGCATCGCGGAAAATAAAGAAAAGGAAACTCGTTACATGAATTGTTGTTAGTTGATGAGAAGCATGGAAATCGCCTTGTCCGCCAGGGATTAGAGTACTGACCTCACACGCTAGGAAATCACAGAGTGTTTCTGGTGACGGGGGTACCGCAATGAATTCCCCCCCCCCCCCCCAACAACATTCACACTTCCTCACTCACTCTAAAAATGTAAATGTGAAGCAGTTCTTAGCAAGCTGTTTGTCAAAGGAATTTTATGATATTATTGATCTTCCAAATTCATTAGAAATAATTCATAACATTCCCTTGCAAACAAAATAAAAGGTTTTTCGAACTACAGCCTGATAACCATTGGTACCTATTGTATGTTTCAACAGTGAAATGCCGAGTGTACTCACGGTTACGTTCCTTCACAACTCTCTTGAAATCTCTTGAGATTGACCGGCCGGCTCTGATGAACTACGAGAACTAAACGAACGCCGAACCACGGAACAATTAACGCAACAACTATCCATTTTAGGAGGAGACTAGGAAAGATTCGAATTCAAACAACTAAACCTGAAATTAGGAACAATTATTGTGAAAACTACAAGTAATAAAATTATGAGAAAACAGGCCGTCGTAAGAATAGCTTCCGAAAAGCAAAATGGATGACAGTGACACTAGAAGTTGTCAAAGTTTTTTTCTCGAGTTTTTAATTGATAGCTACAATCGATCCATACGCCAGTATCCCTCCTCACCAAGATTGGATACGCTGGATATTTGCGCTAGCCCAACTTACTAACACAGTCTCCTGAAGATGTGTAAGACACTCACTCACACACGCAAACACACTCACACAGACGATGTAGAGACACACACACATCGGATTCTGGGCCTCCGCAGGACTGGTAGCGGTACCCCAGCGACCTTGAGATTTCAAATATTCGAAACCTGCCGAAAACCATATGATTCTAATCGACAAATCGATACTTGGCTGTTTTTCGTCCATGACTGGCAGACATGGAGGTTGGAGGATAGTTCATGGAGGATGGAGTTATGAGTGGACAATTCAAATTGCTACCTACCTACGGAATGTAATTTTTTTCATTTTTCGTGTAGGGTAGCGCCGCTACCCCCGGTACCCCCTGACAGCTTCCCCTTCTCCCGATTCTCAAATTCAATTTTAATTATTGCAACATTTTTATACATGTCCAGTAGCGGTGCGTGAGGTCTGTAAACGGTGGGGCACCAGACCAGAACACAAAACCAACAGATATGTCACAAAATACCCCAAGGCATCAACATCCTTCCCTTATTTACTGATTGAGTGATATTCAGCAAAGCTTACCTCTTTTAATCAACACTCTATCGTCGTACGAAACCGTCGACAATTTCTGCTACAAATTAGCCACCGAATTAATGTGTTACAAAAATATAGTAAACTAAAATACAACAAAACAATGACCAGTCGGCAGGTACCTACTTGAATGGAGAAGCTATTGACTAGAAGCTGGATGGTTATCTGTGTGTTGACGCCAATCAATCCACAAACAGCAAACAGGCAAAACACACGCAGATACCACAAATACAAATCTGCAGTCGGAACCGGACCAAACGCAAAACGCGCAAAATTTGATGCAAAAAAGTTGAAAACTGACAACAAACTCAACAGAGAAAGCGAATATGATTCAGAGACGACAAAAACAAATCAGAAGACCAAGCATCTCGTATTGAGATGACAAATTGAATCGAAGGGATCGAACTGATTGTGAAACGAAGGATTTTGGGGTTGGAATCAGATTGTGGGGCTGGAGCCCAAAGTGGGCGTGGTGAACAGTATTTTTACTCGACTGAGCATGCGCGGACAGGCCACTTTTCTCGGTTCCCATGGAGACACTAGGTCCCAGGACCTACCTTCCAGTTTCAGGAGCCTAGGTTTCGATTTCGATTGCAGGACATCGATTACTGTCGGTTCATTCCCACAACATGCTTGGTCTAAGGAGCGAATATTAAGGAACCACATGGATGCTCTACTAGAATAACTGAATATCCACAGCCAGAGAAATTTGGCTTGTGGCTGTTGAACTTGTGAAAAATGCTAGAAAGGTACAGTGGACGGAGGGAAATTCAGATGCCAACTGAACAATGGTTGGTCTTTTTTACTCCTAGTGTTTTTGGGTGCCGGGGCAATGGCCTTATGGACGCAACGCTCCTGTACATATTTGATCACACTTTCATGAACCGTAGATGGATCTGGTGTAGAGTAAAAAAAGGTTTCACACAGATTTTCAGATGGGTGCAAGTTCCTCATTCGTAGGGGTACCAGAACCCATTCGGGAAAAATGAGTATAACGATCCGGATGTCAGAATTTACCCTAATAATGGGTAGTTTCTACATAAAACGTACTTTCAGGAAGTTACCTATAAAAAAAGGTAGGTAGGTACAACAATCATTTATTGCTTTCTTCAGTAGTCCTACCTATGAGGTATCCCTTTTTATTCCACTTCCATTTTACAAGTGACTCAGAGAAATAATAGTTTCATCAATACTGATATTAAGTAGATAAACCAGTCTTGAAAATCACGTCGTTAAATTTGCATTTCCGTCTTGGTGGCATAGCCATCTTTTGACAAGAACCACCTAGGAGCGAGGACGAGGAAAAATAGACAACTTTGTAAACCGATAAAATTGAAAGCAAGATTTGCAACTTCCAACTTCTTCATTCTTCTTATTTAAGGCTGTTGACTGTAGAGTGTGTGGTGGTGGTGCAAGAAGAAGAGGAGGCGACTTTAGGTTAGATCAAGGTATTTAGTAGAAGGGAATAGGTCATCATTACTTTTTTCAAGTTTTCTTCTCTTTCTGTTGAAAAAAAGAGTATAGTAGGTTCCGGCAAGAAAAAAGAGAAGCGTATAGAGAGAGGAAAGGACCTTAAAAGAGTATGTCTGGTAACCCTACTCATTCACTGGGGATAGGCAGGTATATTCATGTAGGCACCTATGACACATAAAGAACGGGCTGTGATTGTAGTTTGCATATTATATTATGTGAAATGTGAATGTAGTCTGCATATGTGAAATGTGACATGGTATAAGCTTATCCCCCTGAAAACTCAGTAGTAGCTATGCTGTTCGTATTTGGATAGCCATCACCCCCCCCCCCCCCCAAATCAAGCGCAATTTTATACTGCTTTTTATTATTCTGTGAATAATACACCTATGTAATCGCTCAGCAAACAATGTTTATAACATCCCCACAAAATTTTTTCATTTCCGTTTCAAGGTGCGTAGATTCCAAAAACGCTGCAAAGTCCTTGTCACATCGGTTTATTATTCTCCTGGACATACCTACAGAAATTTTGGCTGTTCATTTATCGTTTCTTTGACGTGAAATGATTCTAACAGCCATTTCTGATGGTTTCCACCAATTTTGGTCCACAAAACACGCATTGGGTAGGCTCCCTTTTTTTTCTTTTTTTTTTCAATTTATCTTTACCATTGGTAGTGCCATTTAATCGTCTTGATCCACGTGATGAAACTTTTGCTTCCGAGTCTGCGAAGCAGCGGAAGCCTTGTGTTCACTTTCGTGAGCCAAAAAATTTTTGTCTTCAGAAATCAAAATTTCCACTTGCATTTCGCGTTTCAAAGCCTACTGAACAAATTTGGTTCCGTGTCTGTCGGTCTGTGAGTCTGTGAGTCTGTGAGTCTATGAATCTGTGAGTCTGTGAGTCTGTCCGCATTTCCTTGTTACAGCCATAACTTCCACGATTTTGAATTGATTCAGCTCAAATTTTGAGGGATGGTGCGGATAAGGCCCCTTGAGGTCCCATACAAATTTCAACATGATTGATCCAGCGGTACGCCCTGCGCATGCGCTAACGTTAAATTCAACAAACACGCATAACTTTCACAATTTTGATTCAATTTCGCTCAAATTTTCAAGGGTTGTTTGGACAAGGCCTAGTGAGTTCCAGTATGAATTTCAGCATGATCGGACCCTCGGTGCGCTCTGCGCATGCGCTGGCGTGAAATAGATTCAATTTCCTTGTTACAGCCGTAGTAACCAAAGATTTCACCCAATTTCAATGTAATTCTCAGGGATTAAGCGGTTAGGGCCCATTGAGGTCCCATATAAATTTCAACATGATAGAGCCAGCGGTTCGCCCTGCGCATGCGCTCTGTCTGTCTGTCTGTCCTTCTATGCACGGCCAAACGGCTCGACGGATATCGACCAAATTTGGCACGAATATCCAGTAGGCTCCCAAGTTGTGCAACGTCGCATTTTCAATTCCCTGACCATAGCGGAACTATGGTCGACCATGGTCAACTTCGTTAATTGGAATGGTAACCCCTATTTTTTATCGCGTATTCGTAATCTACGTGAAATTCTATCTACGATCGACCCTTCGGACTACCCCCGCGGTCGACCATAGCGCATCCATGGGCCCCTCCATGGTCGAATCCCGAATTGCTCAACGGATATCGACCAAATTTGGCACGAATATCCAGTAGGCTCCCAAGTTGTGCAACGTCGCATTTTTAATTCCCTGACCATAGCGGAACTATGGTCGACCATGGTCAACTCCTGAATGGCTTGACGGATATCGACCAAATTTGGCACGAATATCCAGTAGGCTCCCAAGTTGTGCAACGTCGCATTTTTAATTCCCTGACCATAGCGGAACTATGGTCGACCATGGTCAACTCCTGAATGGCTTGACGGATATCGACCAAATTTGGCACGAATATCCAGTAGGCTCCCAAGTTGTGCAACGTCGCATTTTTAATTCCCTGACCATAGCGGAACTATGGTCGACCATGGTCAACTCCTGAATGGCTTGACGGATATCGACCAAATTTGGCACGAATATCCAGTAGGCTCCCAAGTTGTGCAACGTCGCATTTTTAATTCCCTGACCATAGCGGAACTATGGTCGACCATGGTCAACTTCGTTAATTGAAATGGTAACCCCTATTTTTTATCGCGTATTCGTAATCTACGTGAAATTCTATCTACGATCGACCCTTCGGACTACCCCCCGCGGTCGACCTTAGCGTATCCATGGGCCCCTCCATGGTCGAATCCCGAATTGCTCAACGGATATCGACCAAATTTGGCACCAATATCCGGTAGCCTCCCAAGTTGAACGTAGGCGCATTTTTAATTCCCTGACCATAGCGGAAATATGGTCGACCATGGTCAACTCCTGAACGGCTTGACGGATTTTGATAAAATTGGGCACAAATACCCGGTAGGGTATGGGATTTTTCCGTTGTTTGTTGGTTCCACGATACTGCGTACAGCGAATCTCGGATAGCGAGCAATGCGAGCGGTCAGGCTAGTTATGTATAATGGACGTAATGTATTATGGAAGTCATGTTATGTATAATATGTATATTTCATGTAATGTTATGTAATGTAATGTTATGTAATATGTATATTTAACGTTATGTAATGTTATGTAATGTAATGTAATGTAATGTAATGTTATGTTATTTTGCTTCCGAGTCTGTTCTATTTTATAATGGGTCACTCTGATTGTGACGAGGAAGCTCCTGTGCCATCACCTTGGCAGTGTATTTCAAGTGTTATTATACAAACTGACTGTGATTTCAGACGATTTCCCAGGTTTTTTGACTCATAAAAAATCAATTTTGGGAGCTGAACATTTGGTAGAACCTCAATTTTCCACTCTTTGGTCAAAATCGACTTCATATTCCGTCTTTTCATCCCAAAAACATGGAAAACGGTACCTCAAAAGCTCATGTTACCAACATGTTGCTAAGACGCAAAAACGCTGCAAAGACCTTGTCACATGGGTTTATTATTCTATTGGACATACCTACAGAAATGTTGGCTGTTCATTTCTTTTTTATTTTATGCGTAATAATCGAAATAGCAATTTCTGATGGTTTCCATTAATTTTGGCCCCCAAAAACACAAATTAGGTACGCTCCTTTTTTTTTAACTAAGTATGTAACTATCTTTGATCATTGGTAGTGCCATTTAATCGTCTTGATCCACGAGGTGACACTTTTGGTTTACTATTCTGTGAATAATACACCTATGTATTCGCTCAGCAAAAAATTTTTATAACACCCCCTCAAAATTTTTTCTTTTCCGTTTCAAGGTGTGTAGATTCCAAAAACGCTGCAAAGTCCTTGTCACATGGGTTTATTATTCTATTGGACATACCTACACAAATGTTGGCTGTTTATTTATTGTTTCTTTCATGTCAAATCATTGAAATAGCTATTTCTGATGGTATCCACCAATTTTGGCCTCCAAAACTTAAATTAGGTACGCTCCCTTTTTTTCCAAATCATCGTTGACCATTGGTAGTGCCATTTAGTCGTATTGATCCACGTGTTGAAACTTTTGCTAGTGTTATTCAACAAATTGATGGTGATTTCAGACGATTTCGCAGGTTTTTGACTCATAAAAAATATATTTTGGGGGCTGAACATCTGGTACAACCTCAATTTTCCACTCTTTGGTCAAAATCGACTTGATATTCGGTCTTCTCGTCCAGAAAAACATGGAAACCGATACCTCAAAAGCTCATGTTACCAACATGTTGCTAAAACGCAAAAAGTACCTATTTTTACACACATTTTCACTCATAACACCCCTGGGTATATTCCGATCGGGCTGAAAAGTTTCGGGACACAACTAGGGCCCAAATGGAGCATCTGTGCGAAAGAACGACTTTTTTAGACCGAAAATGAAGCCTGTACACGTGATACGGCGGACGGCGTACGGCGGACGGACATTGCATTTTTGGAATCTACGCACCTTGAAACGTAAAAGAAAAAAGTTTGAGGGGGTGTTATAAAAATTTTTTGCTGAGCGAATACATTAAAATAACACACCGAAGAAACCAAAATGCAATGTCCGTCCGCCGTCCGCCGTATCACGTCTACAGGCTTCATTTTCGGTCTAAAAAATTCGTTCTTTCGCACACATTCTCCATTTGGGCCCTAGTTGCAGGCGCGCACCCACGGGGGGGGGGGGGGGGGGGCTAAAGGGGCTGTAGCTGCCCCCCCCTCAAGAAAAAATTACATTCTGTTTTTAAATCCGCCAATAGTGGACACATCGCGTATTGAATACCCGGTTTGCGGGAGTTATGTACATCCTACGAAATGCACTAAAAAATAAATAAAACGTATTTCATATAGTATAGAGGAAATATTATTCCAAACTCCGCAAAGGAACATTTCTCGCGCGCGCTTGCTTTGTTTGTTTGTGGTGGCGGGTGGCCACTTGGCCAGCAGCAAGCCTTGACGAGGCTGCCTTGCATGGAACATGGAAGAAGATTGTTAGAAGAAGGGAGATTTGAAGTTGATTGAAATTTATGAAGAAGATTTGGAAAACAACAACGTAAACGTGTTGATGGCAGAAATGGAGGTTTGGCATGCTTTTCTCCAACGAAACAAGGCACACCACGTTAATGCAATTGATTTTCTAAATATTTGTGATAGAACAATCTTTCCAAACATCCATATCCTACTTAAGATTTTCATCACTATACCTGTATCGACCAGCACAGCAGAGCGCTCCTTTTCCACTCTTCGGAGAATCAAGACATACTTGAGAAACGCGATGTCTGAGAGTAGGCTAAATGGCTTAGCCAATCTCAATATCCACAGGGAAATTCCGGTTAACGCAGACAGTGTATTATCCATACTGAAGAATAGCCAAAGAAGACTCAATTTTGTTTTGTGCGACAGCTGACGTAAAAAGATTTTGTCAAAATAAAACCTAAAATCTTATTTAATTTGCTGGGTTTTATCATTCATTCCTATAGTCCCTAGTCAAAACTTGCATTCAAAGAGCTAAAATAAACTTAAAGTAATGCCTTAAAATATCGGTTTTTCTAAGAAGTTTTCCGTTGGTTGGCCCAGGGTCAGCCCCCCCCATAATTATTTTCTGGGTGCGCCACTGCCTAGTTGTGTCCCGAAACGTTTCAGCCCGATCGGAATATACCCAGGGGTGTTATGAGTGAAAATGTGTGTAAAAATAGGTACTTTTTGCGTTTTAGCAACATGTTGGTAACATGAGCTTTTAAGGTATCGTTTTTCATGTTTTTTGGGACGAGAAGACCGAATATGAAGTCGATTTTGACCAAAGAGTGGAAAATTGAGGTTCTACCAAATGTTCAGCTCCCAAAATTGATTTTTTTATGAGTCAAAAACCTGGAAAATCGTCTGAAATCACCATCAATTTGTACAGGTACCTAATTACTCTAGAAAAAGTGTCAACACGTGGATCAAGACGATTAAATGGCACTACCAATAATAAAAGATAATATGAAAAAAATAATAATAAAAAGGAGTGTACCTAATTCGTGTTTTGGGGACCAAAATTGTGGATCGGAAATAGCTATTTCGGCAATTTCAATTATTTCACATGAAAGAAACAGAAATGGGCAGCCAGCATTCCCGTAGGTGTGTCCAATAGAATAATAAACCCGTGTGACAAGGACTTTGCAGCGTTTTGGTTTATTATTCTGTGAATAATACACCTATGTATTCGCTCAGCAAAAAATTTTTATAACACCCCCTCAAAATTTTTTCTTTTCCGTTTCAAGGTGCGTAGATTCCAAAAATGCAATGTCCGTCCGCCGTCCGCCGTACGCCGTCCGCCGTACGCCGTATCACGTGTACAGGCTTCATTTTCGGTCTAAAAAAGTCGTTCTTTCGCACACATGCTCCATTTGGGCCCTAGTTGTGTCCCGAAACTTTTCAGCCCGATCGGTATATACCCAGGGGTGTTATGAGTGAAAATGTGTATAAAAATAGGTACTTTTTGCGTTTTGGCAACATGTTAGTAACATGAGCTTTTGAGGTATCTTTTTCCATGTTTTTGAGGACGATAAGACCGAATATGAAGTCGATTTTGACCAAAGACGCGGAAATTGAGGTTTTACCAAAGGTTCAGCTCCCAAAATTGGTTTTTTATGAGTCAAAAACCTGGAAAACTGTCTGAAATCACCATCAATTTGTACAATAACATTGGAAAAAGTGTAAACAGGTGAATCAAGACCATTAAATGCCACTACCAATGATCAAAGATGATCTTAAAAAAAAAAAAAAAAAAGTACCTTTTTCATGTTTTGGGGGCCAAAATTGGTGGAAATCATCAGAAATAGCTATTTCAATCATTCCACATGAAAGAAACAATACATTTAACAGCCAACAAAAATGTCTAGAACTCCAATAGAATAATAAACCCACGTGACAAGGACTTTGCAGCGTTTTTACAGGTCTGATCGCCTCCAACCACAAAGTAATGTGGTTGGAGACGAACACAACAGCAGGCGCGACGGACAGCGCGGGGATGGTTGCATCGATCACCGGCTTGTAGCCTCCTCTAAAATCGTTCAAAGGCCTCATTTCCATTTTCCCGATGACACGACACCCCCCCCCCCCCCCCCCCATAAGAAGTCTGCTTCCCGTTTTCCATCCACTTTCTGAGTCATGATGTCTCGAGGCCAGGGCTGCTGTATGTTAGGTACTGCTTGACAGCGAACTACGAGGGGTAGCTCGAAACAAAAGAGCTACAAACAAAAGGAGTCCTTAATGTGGGAGTCCTTCTTGCTCGGCAATACCTGAGCTCAGGATATGTCCAACGTATTTCGCCTCATTTGGTTTGAAATACGAACTTCCCTCAACTATTTTCAATGACGATAGGTACAGGAACTATCTCAACATAATGTACCAAGGTACATCATTACAAGTGGGTCAAATTGAATTTTTGGGTAAAAACGCTGCAATGTCCTTGTCACATGGGTTTATTATTCTACTGGACGTACCTACAGAAATGCTGGCTGTTCATTTATCGTTTCTTTCATGCAAAAGAATTGAAATAGCTATTTCTGATGGTTTCCACCAATGGTGGTACGCTCCTTTTTTTATTTTATTTTTTTATTATCGTTGATCATTGGTAGTGCCATTTAATTGTCTTGATCCACGTGTTGACACTTTTCCTAATGTTATTCTACAAATTGATGGTGATTTCAGACGATTTCGCAGGTTTTTAGCTCATAAAAAATCAATTTTGGGAGCTGAACATCTGGTTCAACCTCAATTTTCCACTCCTTGGTCAAAATCGACTTCATATTCGGTCTTCTCGTCCAAAAAAACATGGAAACCGATACTTCAAAAGCTCATGTTACCAAGATATTGCTAAAACGCAAAAAGTACCTATTTTTACACACATTTTCACTCATAACACCCCTGGGTATATTCCGATCGGGCTGAAAAGTTTCGGGACACAACTAGGGCCCAAATGGAGCATGTGTGCGAAAGAACGACTTTTTTAGACCGAAAATGAAGCCTGTACACGTGATACGGCGGACGGCGTACGGCGTACGGCGGACGGCGGACGGACATTGCATTTTTGGAATCTACGCACCTTGAAACGGAAAAGAAAAAAGTTTGAGGGGGTGTTATAAAAATTTTTTGCTGAGCGATTATATTATGTAGGTGTATTATTCACAGAATAATAAACCAAAAGTTGCAAAAAATCTGGTACCTACCCAGTATAATTACTAGAGTTCAGATTTTGCATATCAGGTTTTTTCAATAGAAAGCGTCATACTTATCCGAATTAAGGTATTTGGAGAGGTTTTGGACATTTAAAATTGCATATTCGTGCATATTTTGCTGTTTTAGCGAATTTTCAAAGAAAATGAAGCTATTGCAATGGCTTCGAAATTTAAATAATATAAATTTTTGGAAATTTTCTTCATAGAAATCCGTTTCAGACCATTCTAAAACGATTCCTGAAATTTAACACTTTTTTATATGTATATATATATTTATATATATATGTGTCACTCCAGACGATAACTCTCGATAGAATTGAGATAAACAGCTCAAATTTGCACAAAAAATCTATCTTGGCAATCGAAAGGCTAAGTTCGAAGATGGGCGAAATTGGCCTACTCTAAGGAGGGTTTTGGCGCATTTAAAGTGCGCAAAAATTACCCAAAAATCCCCAAAATGTTATTTTCCAACAAGTGACCCCTCATTTTAAAGGTTTTTGCACGCTGAACACGATGGTGGAATCGGATTTTAGATATCTTGATCCGTTCTCAAATTAGAGCATTTAAAGTGCGCAAAAATTACCCAAAAATCCCCAAAATGTTATTTTCTAACAAGTGACCCCTCGTTTTAAAGGTTTTTGCACGCTGAACACGATGGTGAAATCGGATTTTAGATATCTAAATCCGTTCTTAAATTAGAGCATTTAAAGTGCGCAAAAATTACCCAAAACTAGGATAATCTTCAAACTCTTACCCCCCCCCCCCCCCCCACCCCCTTAGAGTGGTCAGATTGAAAAATGTGAGAAGTATTAATTGAAGACGAGAGTTCGAATCAAAAAAGGGGGAGGCAAACGATTAGTACAACTCCTTGAATTTCCCATTTGACATATAATTGTTATGATACCTTCATAGATAGACAAGTACCGGCCCACGTATTACTAGAAGGAAGACGAAAGAAAAAATCTATTTCAAATTATTCAATTTAGGTACTAACAGTAGGAGGAAGAAGTTTTCCTTTATTCAAAACCATAGCCATTAATTCGAATATTTCTTTGAAAATTCGCTCATTAAGTCATGCTGCATGACTGGTTTTTTTTGCATATTATATGCATCGGCATATGTTAGAGAGTTTTGCATATAAATGGCATATTTCTAAGAAATATCTGCGTACCTACACTGAAATTTCCTATCTCCGGTCTTGTGAAAGGTCCTATACCTACGTGTCTTTGTATGACTGCCCTTTCGATCTCTCCGGGATATCTCACTCCTGGAGAAATTGCCAAGTTAAAATTTCTTCCTGTTGTCAGCTGCGACGTTGAAAGATCCTTTTCCGCGCTGAGAATGACTCTATGAGACCGACGGAGGAATTTCACAGTCGAAAACCTCGAAAAAGTGTTGATAGTCCAGGGAAATTAATCTGTACCTACACCTACACTTTGAAATTTTAATCATTTTAAATTTTATTTAATATTGCACAGTTTTATTTGCTGTCATTTTATAAAATTTAGATGAATGATTAAGAGTTTGGGGTTACATTGCTCATTCCCGTATTAGACTTCTCAATAAAAACTTGAAAACCGAAAAAATTGGACCAAAATGTCAACTTGCATATTATTTTGAATTTTTTTCATATTTTGCTAACTTTTGTTGCATATTTCAGCTATTTTTTTTGTATATCGATCCGAGCCCTAATAATTACACTGTTCTATGTAAGCAGTTCGGAAATTCCCTCACATGGTCATGCTGCATTACTGGAGCATTTCCTCATAAATATACCTAGATCTTGGAAATGCACACGATTCCACGGCCTTTACGAAGGTAATGTATGTATTCAAATACACAGCACGACATTAATTTTTTTTCTTCACTTTCTCATTACAACTGCAAACGAGAAATCCGCCCGGTAGAGCCATCGATTCACGCAGAAGTTTTTTTAAATCATCGAAATTCCCTCTTTCTTTTACCGAAGTGATTGGTTTTACTGTTATAAACCTTGAGAAATCCGTTTCTATCGCCGGTTCGCGTACGGTGATCGCTTTTACTATAATTATACGGTTGGTTTCTCCAGACTGCTGGAACTCGGCCAAAAAAAACCTTTGTGCCGCGCGACGGTCGCCAAAAGAAGAATATTGTTTTTGTTTACTCTTCAACGGACCGAACCTCACTTTTCGTAAAGGGAGAGCCAACTTTTTTTCATCGCAGCAAAAAAATTCCTGAACTTCCCGGCTGACTGCACCGCTGATTCATTCAATTCAATAAATGTATTTTACAGCCTTGAATAAGGACTACAAAATTGGCAAACTGCCATAATAATTATCATTACCTATGGTTATACGTATTTAGTGGTGGTATATACCAATATATCCAGAAAGGCCTAACTTCAAGGTTCCATCGTGAGCCGAAAACGGGCAAATGATATTCATTTTGGTTTATTATTCTGTGAATAATACACCTATGTAATCGCTCCGAAAAAAAATTTATAACACCCCCCTCAAAATTTTTTCTTTTCCGTTTCACGGTGCGTAGATTCCAAAGAGTGGTGAATTGAGGTTGTAGCGAAGGTTCTGTTGTGATCTGCTGCTCCTCCACAACCTACACTATTATGTGTAGACATGTATCCTCTCAGAGTGGGGACCCCCCGACCCCACTCTGATCATGTCAGGGGGCTATAAAAGAGCCGAGTGCCAATAATTACATAACCATTCTCAAGCTAACTTTCGGCCTCATCTGTTACATCCTTATTCTCTACACTGGTGACCCCGAGTGGTGACACGCAGCCTCCGCCCGCCGTCTGCGACCGCGGTGCGACGACAGCGCCTAGCAACGACGAACAACGCCGCTCAGCGCCCGCCGACCGTCTGCGACGAGCCCCACCTCCGCAGCACTACGCCCGGCACACGCGCCCCACTCCGACGCCCCACAGCGCCGCCCCACCCCGACGCCAGCGTCAACGGAGACCGCAGCGACTCCCCGCTTCACCGCCCAACCCCGCGTTTTCTATATAACGCTCACGGACGCCTGCGAGAGACACACTTCCAGACGACACCTCTCCGGGACTGGCGCCTACAAAGAGAACGAAAAAACGGACCCGACACCACCGACACCCGCAGAAACAACTCCACCGACATCAACGCTCCAGCTCCGGCCGTATGACCCCGCATTCCCGCACGTCTGATTCGCCCAACTCGAGATCACATTGACTCACGAAGGCCTCACGACGCCGCATGCTAAATTCGCCCGCGCCTTCCTCACCCTCGAGCCCCGACAAGCGGACCTCTACGCCGACCCCAACCGACTTCCGAGCACGAGAATCCGTCAGTCCTCGCCCGCCGACTCCGTACAGCCCTCCCGGCCGACACACCGCAACGCGTAGAACATCACATCGTCACGAAGGGACCTCCATGCCACGCGAAACTTCGCCGAATATGACCGGACCTTAACGCGAAAGCGTCGGCCCATTTCGGCGAATTACTAGCGGCTGGCATCATCGAACGACAACAGCTACGGGTTATCGAAAACTCGCCCTCTGACCGCACACGCACAGTCCGACGGCTCCCGGCTCACCGCCTTACTCCAAACCGACTTCCGACGACGAGCTACCGTCAGTTCTCGCCCGTAGAGCACCCCCGGCCGACACCTCGACCCCGCTCAACTGGCAGCTTTTTCTGCGAGCCCTTCTAGACAGCCTTCACCTCGCGGCGCACGACGAACCCGATCCTACGAAACTCGCTGCTCTCGCCGATCGCCTCATACCCGTCACCCCCCCTCCTCGAGTGGCTACCGTCACCGAAGAGGTTCGTGTGATTCGAACAGACGACAACAGCGACCGCCGACGCAGCCACGACCGACCACACGCCGCGCGACGAACGGCTCGTGTTTCTACCGCCGCACATGGGACCCCCGAGCACAAAAATGCCGCACCCCATGCACCTGGCGCCCGCAAAAACAGCCGCCGCGCTCTTCATACGCCGCAAACGTACCGCCCCCAACGAAAACGACCCGGACAGCCACAACGGACCACCGCAACCACCGCAACCAGCACACGCACCTCCCACGCCCGACAACCGCCACCGCAACGGCACGAAGAACAAAATTTAACTAAATACGTTACTTAAATTCTACACACTATTATGTGTAGACATGTATCCTCTCAGAGCGGGGACCCCCCGACCCCCCTCTGATCATGTCAGGGGGCTATAAAAGAGCCGAGTGCCAATAATTACATAACCATTCTCAAGCTAACTTTCGGCCTCGTCTGTTCCATCCTTATTCACTACAGGTTCATGTCCCAAAATTCATTTTTTATGAGTCAGAAACCTGGGAAATCGTCTGACATCACCATCGCACCGTCATAAATTGTATAATAGCACTAGAAGCCGTTTCAACAGATGAATCATGACTAATGTTACTATCAGTGATCAAAGATAATTCGTACAAAAAATTGAGGGCCTTAATTCGTGTTTTTGGAGGCCAAAATTGGTGGAAACCATCAAAACTAGCTATTACAATTGTTGTACATGAAAGAAACAATAAATGAACAGCCAAAAGTTCTGTAGGTATGTCCAGTAGAATAATAAACCCATGTGACAAGGACATTGCAGCGTTTTTTAAACGATTCTTTGCTACATACAGGGCTGTATTATTTTTCAGTTTTGAATTGAATAATTCACTACCGCCTAATATGTACTTGAGTATTGAGAAACAACTTGGCAAGAAGGCCACTTCGCAAATCTCACTTTAGAGGTCCTTCTGCATATTAATTTTCCTGGAGAACTGAGTTGGTCATGCCACCCTTTCCATTGTAAACGATAAGCAGAACTGCTGCTTTATTGTTTCCAAGCCCTGCTTTTTCGAGAATTACATTGTGTTGAACTGGGTGGGTAACAGAAAAAAGCTGCAAAGTCCTTGTCACATGGGTTTATTATTCTATTGGACATACCTACAGAAATGCTGGCTGTTCATTTATTGTTTCTTTCATGTGAAATAATCGAAATAGCTATTTCTGATGGTTTCCACCAATTTTGGCCCCCAAAACACAAATTAGGTA
Source organism: Leptopterna dolabrata (assembly GCA_954871275.1). Classification (NCBI taxonomy): domain Eukaryota; kingdom Metazoa; phylum Arthropoda; class Insecta; order Hemiptera; family Miridae; genus Leptopterna; species Leptopterna dolabrata. Next base: position 3,378,099 of record OX940982.1, on the reverse strand, counting down.
CGAGCCCTTTTTTTTTCTTCAAATTATCTTTGATCATTGGTAGTGCCATTTCATTGTCTTTATCCACGTGTTGACACTTTTCCTAGTGTTATTCTACAAATTGATGGTAATTTCAGACGATTTTGCAAGTTTTTGACTAATGAAAAAATCAATTTTGAGAGCTGAACATCTGGTACAACCTCGATTTTCCACTCCTTGGTCAAAATCGACTTCATATTCGGTCTTCTCGTCCCCAAAAACATGGAAAATGATACCTCAAAAGCTCGTTTTACTAACATGTTACTAAAACACAAAAACGCTGCAAAGTCCTTGTCACATGGGTTTATTATTCTATTGGACATACCTACAGAAATGTTGGCTGTTCATTTATAGTTTCTTTCATGTGCAATAATCGAAATAGCTATTTCTGATGGTATCCATTAATTTTGGCCCCTAAAACATAAATTAGGTACGCTCCTTTTTTTAAATACCTAACTATAGTAGTGCCATTTAATCGTCTTGATCCACGTGTTGACACTTTTTCCAGTGTTATTATACAAACTGATGGTGATTTCAGACGATTTCCCAGGTTTTTCACTCATAAAAAATCAATTTTGGGAGCTGAACATTTGGTAGAACTCAATTTTCCACTCTTTGGTCCAAATGGACTTCATATTCGGTCTTCTCGTCCCCAAAAACATGGAAAACGATATCTCAGAAGCTCATGTTAACAACATGTTGCTAAAACGCAAAAAGTACCTATTTTTACACACATTTTCACTCATAACATCCCTGGGTATATTCCGATCGGGCTGCAAAGTTTCGGGACACAACTAGGGCCCAAATGGAGCATGTGTGCGAAAGAACGAATTTTTTAGACCGAAAATGAGGCCTGTACACATGATAGCGCGGACGGCGGACGGACATTGCATTTTTGGAATCCCCGCACCTTGAAACGGAAAAGAAAACATTTTGAGGGGGTGTTACAAAAATTTGTTGCTGACCGAATACATAGGTGTATTATTCACAGAATAATAAACCAAAATGCAATGTCCGTCCGCCGTCCGCCGTATCACGTGTACAGGCCTCATTTTCGGTCTTAAAAACTCGTTATTTCGCACACATGCTCCATTTGGGCCCTAGTTGTGTCCCGAAACTTTGCAGCCCAATCGGAATATACACAGGGGAGTTATGAGTGAAAATGTGTATAAAAATAGGTTCTTTTTGTGTTTTAGTAACATGTTAGTAATAAGAGCTTCTGAGGTATCGTTTTCCACGTTTTTGGGGACGAGAAGACCGAATATGAAGTCCATTTGGACCAAAGAGTGGAAAATTGAGTTCTACCAAATGTTCAGCTCCCAAAATTGATTTTTTATGAGTGAAAAACCTGGGAAATCGTCTGAAATCACCATCAGTTTATATAATTAACACTAGAAAAAGTGTCAACACGTGGATCAAGATGATTAATAGGCACCATCAATGATCATAGATAATTAAAAAAAAAAGGAGCGTAAGTACCTTATTTGTGTTTTAGGGGCCAAAATATTTGGTGGAAACCATCAAAAATAGCTATTTCAATAATTGCACATGAAATAAACAATAAATGAACAGCTACATTTCTCTAGGTATGTCCAATAGAATAATAAACCCGTGTCACAAGGACTTTGCAGCGTTTTTAGAGTATGGTACGTAATTCACGGTCTATAGGCGCAAAAATAATGTTAATACACAATAATTAGGGTACCTACCTATATCGCAAATACATGTAAATGCATGGGTGCCTAATAACACGAGCCGTGCTCATCGCTGGGAAGCATCGATGTTGAAATTAGCATAGCAACCATAACTTGGGCACATTGTGAGATTGGTGCCTACGCAGTTGATTGAGTTGTAAATCCATAGGTATGCTAGTGCAAAACAAAAGTGGCACTGATAAGTGTCTCAACGAGAATCCGGATGTACGCGGGTCCTGCTCGATCCGTCTCCTACCCTGGATATACCCGATCTATCGAACGGTAGATGGTAGATCCTTTGAGGCGAAGGAAATCCTTGGAACACTCTTCCCACCGCGAGTTCTCCCACCCGGAGCCATCGATATCTTCGTGGGTTCTCCTCCCACAAATAGAGTTACGGAGGTTGCCACGGCACATCCAGGTAGGACATTATTATTTGCTTTCTCTGAGCTGCCAAAATGGTGAAATAACAAACCAATTCTTGGCAGCCAAAGACCCCATTAAATCATCCGGCTGCCAAGAATTGTTTTGTTATTTCACCATTTTGGCAGCTCAGAGAAAGCAAATATATATAAACAGAGAGAGAAAGAATACAAAGAGAAAATTACAAAATAATTTTCTCATAACTACATACAGGTCAAAAGAAAATTAAGGCAGCTTGTGCTGGTACTGCAGGAATATGTGGAAATATACGTCCTCGGTAGGCGAAGGAAGGAGCCGTCCAGCAAACTACACTACATCAGTAGTTAGTTACCCGTTAGTACCATCAAATAAGTAAAAAAAAAAACCACAGGATAAAAATAAAATAGTCTAATTTCCACGTAAAATAACAAAAACTGTAGACCGGTTTCGGTTGTTACACCATCGTCAGTACACTATAGAACAGTATCCTATAGTGTACTGACCACTGTACACCACTGTGTACAGTGACGATGGTGTACTAGTGCACTGTACACCATCGTCAGTATTCTATAGTGTACTGACGATGGTGTAACAACCGAAACCGGTCTACAGTTTTTGTTATTTTACGTGGAAATTAGACTATTTTATTTTTATCCTGTAGTTTTTTGCTATGGATTTCCACTATTCCGCCGCCAGTGATTTAAGTTATATCAAATAAGTAAATAAAAAATACAACACAGCAAGACCTACCGCTTAGAAAGAGCATAACGTACGGAGCGTAACTCAAAATTACTGCAATAAAAATTTTAAAAATAGAAAGAAAAAAGAAAGGAAGAAGGGAAAGAAAAGTTCTATTCGATGATTTTCGAGAAAAAAAAATTGAAATCAGAACCTTGAAGTTCTTCTGGTTTTCCGCGGTTCTTCTCTCCAAAGGTAATAAACCGAAATATTTGACGCCAACAAAAATAATGGCTCTGTGTCATTGAAAATCGACATCGAGGAACTGGAACCATCTTGCGATCCTTAGAACGGGTAGTGATGTCATGCTGGGTTTCTACATTATAACGATATAACGCTGAGTTTCGATTCTTTACTGAGTTGAAGCAATGAGGATTTAATGTAGAGCCGAGGTTGCAGATTTTCAATTTTTAAAACAAAGGTATGCTCCCGATATGACTGGCCCTCCATCGGTCTAGCAATAGTTTTTTGAGTTCTAAAAAGAGGGGAGAGTACCTTTTTAGACGCACCACCCCATGCTACTCGTAGAATACCATACTGTTGTAGCAACCGGACTAACACGAAATAAACCGTTAGGATTGTGCTGCCTGAAAGGAAGTTTCCAAGTCTAGCAAAAACGTAAATGAGTTTCCTAACTCGACACGTCAACCGTTCAAGGTGCGTGTTCCATTCCTGGAATGCCCCGGTTAAAACACATAACTTAGCTCCCCGGTGGGATCTGACAGACCCCAACACTGGAATTCACTAAACTGAGTAAACGAATTGAAGGAAATAGTGGCTGAAGACCACTATAACTATCGCTCAATATCAAATCACTATAACTCAATGTAATTTTTATTAACACTAAGTAGGATTGACAAACTTGAACGAAAAGTAAACCAACGTCAAATGAGATCAATAAGTAAAAGGTAAAGAACGAAAGGTAAACTGCAAAAACATTTTTAGCAACATTTCAAATAAAATTTGAAAGTTAACTAAATAAATGAAATTTGAACTTGGCAAAAATACAACATTTCACATAAAATTTGAACGTTTTTCATAAACAGGAAACAACATTCGTGTGTGAAAAGGAACTGCTTATAGTAAAATGAAATTGCTCAAAAAAATTCAACATTCACAGCACTTTGATGATCTAAGAGCTCTGGCACACTTATGAAAATTTAGTTTCTTATCTTCATTTCGGTTGCAGAAGCTACATCGGAGGAGATTCCACTGCCAATTGGCATTTTTATATTGTTGGCATCACCCTGAGGACCTCAACTTACACAGACAACCTTACTGTGTAAAAATCTGAGAACGTATTGGGCTGGGGAACGTTGTAACACCAGAAGCAACGGTGGGGGGGTGGGGGGGGGGGGGCGAGTGGGGGGCGAGAGGCGCAAGGCGTGCAGGATTCAACTTGAAAACTAATTTCAAAATGTAAGTGGGGTCCGTCAGACCCCACCGGGGCAGTCCAGGGCTCAATGCTGGTCAATGACACCAAATCTAGTGATAAATGGGCAAGAATTACGGCTGTTTGGAACACAAATTATCATCATGGAAAAAACAACTTATTATTGGTTGGTTTAGCCAGGAGCTTGATCGAGCCGCTCTGACTGGACAAGGTATTTCCCATAATGCACCCCGATAAAATGACACACAGCGCTCCCAGTGGAACAACTTGTAAACAGACGGACCGAAAAAGGTGGTTGTGTCATTTTGGAGTGCATTATGGGAAATATAAATTATAGTGTGTCATAATGGAAAATGACACAGCCACCTTTTTCGGTCCGTCTGTTTACAATTTGTTCCACTGGGAGCGCTGTGTGTCATTCTATCGGAGTGCATTATGGGAAATGGCTTATCCAATCAAAGCAGCTCGATCCAGCTGCTGGCGTCGTTTTCAATTTAAAGTAAGCACACACTTCAATCTCCAGGCAACGACATATGAATAAGTCATGAAATTGGTCTTATTTAAGTTTAAGTTTAGCCCATTACTAGTCAACCAGCATTTCACCAGCGCCAACCCATGATGTGCCATACTTCGTCACAAGACAAACAGACAAGCCGAGAAGACAAGAATGGTACCATCCGCATAGCAAATTACTTCACCCCCACTACTTAGTGATGTGATGTCAGTTTTATAAAAGTCAGAAAACAAAGGGTGCCAAGAGTTGTTCTCTGGAGTACCTCAACTAAGAAGAGCTGGAGAACTAAGAATTCCGTTAACTTTTACTCTCTGAGAGCTGTTGGACAAGTAACTCTGAAACCATCTATAATGCCCCAATAGACCTTTTTCCCTAAGCGTAATGCGCTTGCGCGGCCTTATCACAAATCTTCGGCCGCCATATTGTGGTACCATCGGTCACTCCCCGTCCATATCCGTGACTCTGTGCAACTATCTACACTCTTGATCTCAGCTAGTTACCTTACTATTATTATTTTTTACCTTAATTACCTTAATATACACTGTGCGTTCGTTTCCTGCTTCAGTTAAAATAATAATTTTTCACAAGTGTGCTCCAACTAGTCTGAAAACACCGAAGTGCAATTAAACGTGTAAAGAAACTGCAATTCGTTGAAATGTTCTTACACCTACTGTAAATATTGTTGGTTGTGGGGAAGGGTAGAATGATAGTTCCCTTTTGTGTTCAGTGGTATATTGGTCGAGTACTTTTGCCCATAAGACCTCTTCAGGAGTACCTATACTGTGATTTTAGTTATACATAATTAAGAGTAGTCTTATGTTGGAACCTAGTTCGTTTTAGGAAAGCAGTTACGATTAATATTGCTGCACGCTTCATTTAAATTACTTTACCATTTTTGTTCTTTGTGCTGTGATGTTTAATATTGTCCTATTTTTAAGAAAGCTGACTACCAATAAAAACAATTTAAGTTCGTATTTCGAATGTTGTACTTATTTTATTAATATCCTTGCTTGATAACGTTTGTTCCCTGACTTTTCAGGATTTGCAAAATTCCCTGAGTTTTACATGTCCGTATACACCCTGAATAAACCTGTAAGAAGTACTAATAGTTCAGTTGCTACACGTTTAATTTAAGTATAAATAGTTGTCAGTTGTTATTCCGTTTCGTTTCAGTATAGGTAATTGAACTCATGAACACTCAAGATTTCAATATATAATTTATTTCGTCAAAAAGTACAAAAAATGTGTAAATAACAACAAAAGTAATGAAAAAAAGTGTATACATTGCCTATAGAAAAAAAAATTTTTTGAGGGTGCAATATTACGTAGGTAGACGACATATGGAACGTAAGGAATACAAAGTAGGTAGGTACTTCATGTTCGAGAAATGATTGATGATGAACAACAATGATTCTTTTCAAAATCTTTAACCATTAATCTATAATTAAAGGTTTACGAAAATTTAATAGGCAAGCACAAACAAAAACACTGAGACAAAATGTGCAGAAGACGCAGCTGATAAAAAATGTGGTACCACAATATGGCTGCCGTCCCTTATCAGCTCGCGCGTAGGCTCCGCCCCTTTCTTACGGAAAAAGGTCTATTATCCAATAATTTATTAATCAGTTTATCATGGCAAATCGAGTCGAAAGCTTTAGTTAGGTCCAAATAGACCACTAGAACTTTTTCATTGTTTTGCAAGGCAGATAATTATAATCTCAGATGTTAAACAAGCGATAGCATCTTGGGTTCCCCGGCCCTCTGTGAACCCGAATTGGGTTGGAGGCCGGACCGAATTAGTCAGCTTTTTCCTGACGCACTTTTCAAAAATCTTAGCGATACTACTCAGTAATGAGATAGGACGATAATGTTCAGACCTCCCCTGTACAGTAATGCATGCATTACAACAGTGGACTCTTATGGTGGCCCCTTATAGATCACTCTCACTCATTGCAGACCGTCTGGAAGTATATATGAGTAACTGATCAATGACGATGATGAATTCATTGTGCGATTTAATTACCCAATTTTGTAACTAGTGAGACAATATGAACAGCTTACGTAGGTCCATGTGACTACCTATATTAGAGTAGGTGGTCATAACAATGCCCTAAGAATATTGTGAATAAATTGACTGACTGATCTATGATTAGGTTGCTACCTACCTATTACGTCTTACATACCTATGTCGTATGGCAGCATGAAACGTTAAAAATACGGGCAGCGGACAAGATTTGCAGAAAATTCCCAGCCCTTATAGAAATGAATTTCGAAATTCCGGCGACGCTGTGTACAACCGGACTGGATTCTGCGTCGAAAAAAATAAGCATGTAAATCGGTAGAGAACAAAGCCCTGGCCAGCTCACACAAGATTTTGTCGAAAATCCATGTTTTTTCAACATTAACCTCCCTTCTCCCTTCTAGAAGTGAATTTCGAAATTCTGGCGACCTAGTGCACAACCAGACTGAATTCTGCGTCGAACAAAAAAAAACGCGTAAATCGGTTGAGAATTAAGCCCTGGGGAGCGCACACAAGATTTTGTCGAAAATCCACGTTTTTTCGGCATTGACGCCCCTAAGGCCCTAAGGGGTTCAAAATAGGGGTTGAAATTTTCAGAACGCCGTAACTCGAAAACTTCCGATTGAAGGGTATGGTTTTTTTTACGTTATTAAATTTGTCTTGAGCTAAACAATTTTTGGATACCACCCGGAGCATTGTACGTCCAGACGTTCGTGTGCACCAAAAAGCTTCGTCAACACGATCGTGAATCAAACGGTATAAATCCAGCCCGGATATCATCACTAGGGAGCACCTGATTATAATCAAGGATGGCTGTATGAGGTCGAGTTGGTTGTTCTGCGATATTATTTCATTTGATAAGTTAGTGATGGACTATTAGATCTTGTTGGTAGGTAATTCTGAATCTTGAACAAATGTTGAAGCATAGTTGAAGCATAAATTATTACACAATGGTAAATTATTGCAAAACGGCAAATTATTACACAACGGTAAATTATTACATAACGGTAAATTATTACATAACGGTAAATTATTACACAACGGTTCATCTACCAAGAAGGGGCTGGATTTTGTTGCTCGGTACTTTTGCAATTTGAACAACCGTTGAAGTATTATTGATGGGCAAGTTATTACACAACAACGGTTTATTATACTTGACCACGAGGGTAGGTACTGACCACAGAAGGGGCATCTATTTCATTCCACATCAACAATTTTCCTTCAGAACTTCATTATTTGCGTTTCTCTTCGCCATTTCAGTTAGGTACTGTTTGTCATCGACAGAATTATTTTAGCAACATTAACTCGCGATTTAGGTAGGTACCTAGTAACGAGTACGGGGTTAGGTACTGACCTACGGAGGGTCTGCGATCTACATATGTATAGAGTAGTACATATTATATTTTATAGACGGGTTTTCTGTACAGAGAGCTGTGATCTGTAACAGAAGGTTATTCTGTACAAAATAATAAACCGTTGTGCAGGGATTTGCAGAGTTTTTCTCTCTAACACTGTTTTTAGGTTTATACTTGACAATAATTGTCTATAGGTACACTCCATGTTTTCGACAAATAAAGTAAATACTGGGCATTGTACATGTTATGCTGTAATACTCAACAATATGCAGGTTTTCTCCTCTGAAAACCGATCGCCCATTTTATTACATCAAACTGTTTCGCCCGAGGTGAAGACGTTGACAGCGGGAAGACCAAGTGAGCGGCCTGGCCCAGTTTTGCAGGTGAACCCACGCAGTTACCTGTCAGCTCGGTCCCTTTTTATCCGCCTCGACGCCCTTCTATGCATATGAATTGAATTATACCCAACTTCGGTCCGCAACACCGCAAGGGTTGTCCTAGTTTTCCGTGCGGACCACAAGAAAAACTCTGCAAATTATTACACAATGGTTTATTATTTACCTGTATAGATGGCCCTTCTGCGTAGATCACTGTTTTCTGTGGTCAAAATACCCTCGTGCTACCCCCAGGAAAGCCCTAAATGGAGTACTGGCGACGGCCCCGGAATTAAAGTTTCCTACAAATGCGCGGGATTCAATAATTCAACCATTTATTATTTGCAGTTGTTCATGAAGCATGAGGTAAATAATGAACCGTTGTGCAATAATGTACCTTTGAGTAATAGTTTACCGTTGTGTAATAATTTGCCCATCAATAATACTTCAACGTTTGTTCAAGTTTCACTGCCTATCAAGAAACTCCAAAACAGGCATCATTTTGGTTTATTATTTTCAATAATGAACCTTTGGAATCGAGCAGGGGAAAAAAATCAACCCCCCCCCCCCACCCCCCACCGCAAAATTTGACGGTTTAAGTTTGAAGGTATGTAGAATCCGAAAATGCAATTAAAAAACGCTGCAAATCCCTGCACAACGGTTTATTATTTTGTATAGAATACCCTCCTGTTACAGATCACAGCTCTCTGTATAGATAACCCCCGTCTATATAATATAATATGTACTATTCTATACACATTAGGTAGCTCGCAGACCCTCCGTAGGTCAGTACCTAACCCCGTACTCGTTACCAGGTACCTATCGGAATCACGAGTTAAATGTTGCTAAAATAATTCTGTCGATGACAAACAGTACCTAACTGAAATGGCGAAGAGAAACGCAAATAATGAAGTTCTGAAGGAAAATTGCTGATGTGGAGTGAAATAGATGCCCCTTCTGCGTGTCCGCCGGACAGGAATTTTGGTTTATTATTTTCAATAACGAACCTTTGGATCGTGGGAAAAAAATTCTAACCCCCCCTCAACATTTGATGGTTTACGTTTCAAGGCATGTAGAATCCGAAAATGCAATAAAAAAAATTTCTGTCTGTCCGCCGTACGCCATACTGGCCACTTTTCTTAGTTACCATGAAACAAAATTGATGAAATTTGGGTTACAGGTTCCGTACGGGGTCTAGTTGGCCCTCGAAGCTCGGCGTTACTGTCAGTCATCTCTAAGGGGTTCAAAATAGGGGTTGAAATTTTCAGAACGCCGTAGCTCGAAAACTTTCGATTGAAGGGTATGGTTTTTTTACGTTATTAAATTTGTCTTGAGCTAAACAATTTTTTGAGACCACCCGGAGCATTGTACGTCCAGCCGTTCGTGTGCACCAAAAAGCTTCGTCAACACGATCGTGAATCAAACGGTATAAATCCAGCCCAGATATCATCACTAGGGAGCACCTGATTATAATCAAGGATGGCTGTATGAGGTCGGGTTGGTTGTTCTGCGATATTATTTCAGTTGATAAGTGATGGACTATTGGATTTTGTTGGTAAGTATTGTGAAACTTGAACAAACGTTGAAGTATTATTGATGGGTAAATTATTACACAATGGTAAATTATTTCAGAACGGTAAATTATTGCACAACGGTAAATTATTACAGAATGGTAAATTATTACACAACGATAAATTGTTACAGAACGGTTTATCTACCAAGAAGGGGCTGGATTTTGTAGGTAGGTATTGTGAAACTTGAACAACCGTTGAAGTATTAATGATGGGCATGTTATTACACAACGGTTCATCATACTTGACCACGAAGGTAGGTATTGACCACAGAAAATAGTGATCTACGCAGAAGGGGCATCTATTTCACTCCACGTCAACAATTTTCCTTCAGAACTTCATTATTTGCGTTTCTTTTTGCCATTTTAGTTACTATTTGTCATCGACAGAATTATTTTAGCAACATTAACTCGCGATTTAGGTAGGTACCTAGTAACGAGTGCGGGGTTAGTTACTGACCTATGGAGGGTCTGCGATCTACATATGTATAGAGTAGTACATATTATATTATATAGACGGGTTATCTATACATAGAGCTGTGATCTGTAACAGGAGGTTATTCTGTACAAAATATTAAACCGTCGTGCAGGGATTTGCAGCGTTTTCTTTATCCTACAATGAAATATGCGCTGTTGCTGCAGAACAAAAGACAGCGGCCCCTTCATTTTCCCAGTTTTCCATATTCCGAGTACAGAATACGGCCCTTTATTACAATGGGAAACAAAAGGGCAGCATACGAAACAAAGCTGTAATCAACTTGTTGACCTTGGGAGGATAATAATCAACACGCGAGAAGATGGATTAGCCCTGAAGGGATACAAGGGTGAGCCGTGGAAGGGCGCTTCACTCATTAAGGATATTACAAAAACATCAGTGGATTTTTTGGGTGATCTATTAAATAATAAACCTTTGAGAAATGGAAGATATTATTAGCTTAATGAGCATTACTGAAATTTGTAACTTATTCAGAATCATTGCTCCTCTGTTATTGAGTAAACACTTAAAAAACACAGTAAACATGGCAAACTCTTATATCTAAAGGGTTCGCCCCGCTAGTGTAACAAGTAATATTACCATACCTGACGGAGGAGTCCGTCGTCACTAGCTGGTTGAGTACTGGAGGCGAGTGATTTCGATGTAAGGACACCATCATCAGGCACAACACAAATGTAAACGACACACACAAGACACCACCACACAACGAACAAAACGAGCCAGGAACTCCTGATTTTGCCTAACTCATAATTCAGTACTAGGTATTATTATAATCATAACTGTCATATTATAATACATAGTAAGTTAGAGTTCACCAAAGAAATAAGTTAGTGGGCTAAGTAGATTATAGCTCACCATAGAAATAAGTTAGTCCTTAAGATAAGCCAGATGTTGGACTCCTATAGCTGTTTGTAGCTAAGGTACCTTTCACCTTTCACTTCCTTTGTTCCCCTAACGCCAAAACTCCTTTCACTTCCTTTGTTCCCCTAACGCCGAAACACCTTTCACTTCCTTTGTTCCCCTAACGCCAAAACACCTTTCACTTCCTTTGTTCCCCTAATGCCAAAACACCTTTCACTTCCTTTGTTCCCCCAACGCCAAAACACCTTTCACTTCCTTTGTTCCCTTAACGCCACAACACCTTTCACTTCCTTTGTTCCCTTAACGCCACAACACCTTTCACTTCCCCACATCCTCTCACTGCACATAAATAGGGACCAACTGACTCCAGTATTCTCTCGACGGCCTGATGATGGTGTCCTTACATCGAAAGCACTCGCCTCCAGTACTCAACCGGCTAGTGACGACGGACTCCTCCGGAAGGTACGGTAATATTACTTCTTCCAGGTCGCTTTAATGTTACGATTTAATTATTGAAAAAAACTGTCGCCGAATTTTGAGGATTGTTGAGGGTTCACCAGAGCGGGGTTTAACCGTAACGAACTAAATCACTCGCGAAGAAATCGTGGAAACCCATTTCAAAGAAAAACGGAGTTATTGAAAAAATAGTGCATTTCCACTAATACTCGAAAAACGCAAAAAACACTGTTATACCGGTTTCGGTGATCAAACCATCGTCCGTAACACACAATAACCATTTGCGTTTTTCGTGTATTAGTGGAAAAAGACTATTTTTTCAATAACTCCGTTTTTCCTTTTCGTTTAACCGTAACATTGGTCGGAGTTTGAAGAACATCAGCCCGCATGCAATCATTACCCTACGAAAGTGATTGGCCTAAAAGCGCGGATAATTCGGTCCTCAAAGTCCGGGATACAGAAAGCTCTCTGATGAATTGGTATCACATCGATCCTTTAAATAAGCCCGAGCTGTTTTTCCAAGCAAATTGAAATGCAGGAGCGTTTCAATCGACTCTTACTTGGAACTATCGAGTTTATACTTAGCTCGACCTACACAATAATCGATGCAGGTATTTTTACGAGGTATTGAGTTTTATTACATCCGTGAACGAAGATCGAAAAACGCAGCCACCGATTTATTTTTGAAATAATCCGCGAGTTATGGAAGGTTTCATGGGAGCCAGATCCGTTTCGCCTTTTCGTAAGACGTTGAGGTTTTATGGGAACTCAGCATTTATGGCCATCAATGCACTAGCCATGGCTGGGGGTATTATAGCCCGATACCCGTGAAAGGAACCTATTTTTAACTGATTTCTTAACTTATTTTTTAGGCACATAGGTACACGTGATTTTTGAGTCGGCTCCTCGCAACCCAGGGTCTGCTAGATCTCTGGTTTTCTCTGATGATAATGAAAGACAGTTCCAGTATCCTATGAGCTAATTTTCGAAGTAGCACACTTCATTAGATTTATACATTATAAAACACCCCCCCCCCCCCCCATACATACTAAAAAACGCTGCAAATTATTACACAACGGTTTATTGCTGCGATTGTCAACTGCAGTTAACACTGGCTTGATGGAGGCACTCTTTTCCGATGCCACCAGGTGTTCAAGGAGTCTCATAGAAACAGAAAATAAGGGGAAAAAACTATTTAAAAAACGCTGCAAATTATTACACAGCGGTTTATTATTTACCTGTATAGATGCCCCTTCTGCGTAGGTCAATGTTTTCTGTGGTCAATACCTACCCTCGAGCTCCTCCCAGGAAAGCACTAAATCTAGTAATGGAGCCGGCCCGGGAAATAAAGTTTCATACAAATGCGCGGGAATCCAATCATTCAATCATTAATTATTTGTAGTTTTATTCATGAAGCATGAGTGTAATAATTTACATAATGAGTGTTGTGTAATAATTTACCCAATAATACTTCAACGTTTCTTCAAGTTGCAAAAGTACCTATCAACAAAATCCAAAAGATCCATCACTTTTCTAATGAAATAATATCACAGAACAACCAACTCGACTTCATACTCCGTGATTATAATCAGGTGCTCCCTAGCAATGATACCTGGGCTGAATGTGTACAATTTCATTCACCATCCTGTTGGAAATGCCTGTCGGTGCTAACTTCTGGGCCTTACTGTGAACGAACGGCTGGACGTACAATGTTCCGGGTGGTCTCAAAAAACTCCAAAGTTCAAGAGCTATTTAAAAATTTAAAGAAATTCGAGGTAACGGCGTCCTGGGGATTTCAACCCCTATTTTGAACCCCTTAGGGATGACTGACAGTAACGCCTAGCTTCGCCGACCAACTAGACCTCAAACGGGACCTAAAAACCGAATTTCATTAATTTTGATTCATGGTAACTAAGGAAAGTGCGAAGTACGGCGTACGGCGGATGGATAGGAATTTTGGTTTATTATTTTCAATAATGAATCTTTGGAATCGAGCATGAACAAAAAAAAATTAACCCAGAAATGAGCAGCCATCATTTCTTTAGGTATGTCCAGTAGAGTAATAAACCCATGTGACAAGGACTTTGCAGCATTTTATTTATTTATCAAGTTTGATGGTTTTCTTTTCTTCATGATATAAGAAATAATTATAGTAATTTCTGTGCTTTGTTGAAACATTCACCAGCTGAACCTACAAAAACTGCAAAATTTAACTTTCATTGCCATGCAAACGTTTTTCCTATTTGTATAGGTAATTGTGCAAAACTACCTAGGTACTTCCCTTAATTATTTATTGTATTTTTTTTTTACTAAATTTATTATTTATAACCTGTTTATTTTTACTTTTAAAAAATTCATGTTGTACTGAAAGTTCGTCCAAAAGAACCAACCAACCCAACAACGTTCTTGACAGAAGGGTTAAATACCCACAGGAACAGAAAACGATACGCCTTTGTGGAAGAATTTGCGTTTGTTCATTTTTAGTCAATAAAGATCATGCGAGGCTGTAGGTATCACATTGGTAGTACGGGGGTAATTTATTGCATTCGCAGGGGAAGGGTTGCAGGGATTTTATTGTAGCTGCAGGAGGAGGTATGCAGGTATTTTATTGCATCTGCAGGAGGAATTTTGCAGGTGTAGCTGCAGGAGGAAGTATGCAGGTATTTTATTGTATCTGCAGTAGGAGGTATGCACGTATTTTATTGTACCGGCAGGAGGAGGTATGCAGGCATTTTATTGTAGCTGCAGGAGGAAGTATGCAGGTAACTCAATTTTAGCTGCAGGAGGAGGTATGCAGGTATTTGATTGTAGCTGCAGGAGGAGGTATGCAGGTATTTGATTGTAGCTGCAGTAGGAGGTATGCAGGTATTTTATTGTATCTCTAGTAGGGGGTATGCAGGTATTTTATTGTATCTCCAGCAGGAGGTATGAGGTATTTTACTGCATCTGCAGGAAGAGGTATATAGATATTTTATTGTAGCTGCAGGAGGAAGTATGCAGGTAGTCTATTGTAGCTGCAGGAGGTGTGCAGGGATTTTATTGTAGCTGCAGGAGAAAGTATGCAGGTATTTTGTTGTATCTCCAGCTAGAGGTATGTAGGTACTCTATTGTAGCTGCAGTAGGAGGTGTGCAGGTACTTTACTGAAGCTGCAGGAGGAAGTATGCAGGTACTTCACTGTAGCTGCAGGAGGAAGTATGCAGGTATTTTATTGTAGCTGCTGGAGGAGATATGCAGATATTTTATTTTAGCTGCAGGAGGAGGTATGCAGGCATTTTATTGTAGCTGCAGGAGGAAGTATGCAGGTACTCAATTTTAGCTGCAGGAGGAGGTATGCAGGTATTTCATTGTAGCTGCAGTAGGAGGTATGCAGGTATTTTATTGTATCTCTAGTAGGGGGTATGCAGGTATTTTATTGTATCTCCAGCAGGAGGTATGAGGTATTTTACTGCATCTGCAGGAAGAGGTATATAGATATTTTATTGTAGCTGCAGGAGGAAGTATGCAGGTAGTCTATTGTAGCTGCAGGAGGAGGTATGCCGGTATTTTATTGTAGCTGCAGGAGAATGTATGCAGGTATTTTATTGCATCTCCAGCAGGAGGTATACAGGTACTCTATTGTCGCTGCAGGAGGAGGTATGCAGGTACTCTATTGTAGCTGCATTAGGAGGTATGCAGATATTTTATTTTAGCTCCAGTAGGAGGTGTGCAGGTACTTAACTCTAGATGCAGGAGGAAGTATGCAGATATTTTATTGTAGCTGCTGGAGGTGTGCAGGGATTTTATTGTAGCTGCAGGAGAAAGTATGCAGGTATTTTGTTGTATCTCCAGCTAGAGGTATGTAGGTACTCTATTGTAGCTGCAATAGGAGGTGTGCAGGTACTTTACTGTAGCTTCAGGAGGAAGTATGCAGGTACTTCACTGTAGCTGCAGGAGGAAGTATGCAGATATTTTATTGTAGCTGCTGGAGGAGGTGTGCAGATATTTTATTTTAGCTGCAGGAGGAGGTATGCAGGGATTTTATTGTAGCTTCAGGAAGAGGTATGCAGGGATTTTATTGTAGCTGCAGGATAAAGTATACAGGTATTTTATTGTATCTCCAGCAGGAGGTATGCAGGTACTCCATTGTCGCTGCAGTAGAAGAAATGCAGGGATTTTGTTGTAGCACCAGTAGGAGGTTGCAGGTACTTTACTGTAGCTGCAGTAGGAGTATGCAGATGTTTTATTATAGCTGCTGGAGGAGGTGTGCATGTATTTTATTTTAGCTGCAGGAGGAGGTATGCAGGTATTTAAATGTATCTCTAGCAGGAGGTACGCATGTACTCTATTGTAGCTCCAGTAGGAGGTGTGCAGGTACTTTACTGTACATGCAGTAGGAGGTATGCAGGTATTGTATTGTAGCTGCAGGAGGAGATATGCAGATATTTTATTGTAGCACCAGGAGGAGGTATGCAGTTACTTTGGTGTAGCACCAGGAGTAGGTATGCATGTATTTTATTGTAGCTGCAGTAGGAGGTATGCAGGTATTTTATTCTAGCTGCAGTAGGGGGTACTGGTAGGAGACAGGTATTTGAATTACGTAATATTAGATGGTTAATATATTCCTATTACAGTGAAGGGCAATGTGATTGCAGAAACGCGTTCCTCGAATGTTTGGATACTGACAACGGACTCACTGTATTCTCAACTCAAACGCTGAGGCTGGGCGGCGGATCAGCTGGTGATATTAGCGAGGCGATGATAACATTGGGAGGGCGGAACTTCAAAAGTACAAAACCGAACAACACGGACGAGTAGCCGGTGAGCGAGGGTTCCACATCGGGTTGTGACTCCAGAACTGTGATTTCATCGTGGATCGGTCGCGATGGATTTGAAGAGTTGTGATTTAATCGTGCGAACGGCAAGTGAAAACCGAGACCCACGTTGCGCTGGTGGGTTGAATGAACTGGAGTCCGAACGGAACGCCGATGTTAGCGCGTAAATAAGAGGAAAAGGTGGTAGGGGAGACTCGGGCAGACAGTGTCAAGGTTGGGAAGGAGCTCTCCGTTCCAACACAAAAACAGACTCAAAACGTCGGTGACTTACCAACAGCTCTCGTCGCCAGGGCGGCTCGTGTCGTGGCGCGGGGAGTACTACTGGAGAAGACCACCGAAGGGTTGATATCCGTTTCCATCCCCTCCACGACTTGCGCCAGGGCGACCTTTTCCCCTTGGCAACCCAACCCCCCCCCCCCCGTAGGTCCGGGCCCGAGCCCTTTCAGGCCCTTTCAAGGGGGGTTTTGTGCATCCGTGCGTTGCGATCAACAGGAGTCTCAACCCGAGCTAAATTGCTCTTCCTACTTGATGCGATGAATCTGTTGATTCCAAATACCTTTCCTCGACACACGGATTCCCAATTCCGATGCTGTTAACACCGAACCCGCTGTGTTTCTTCTGTGTCCTTAGACCACTGATGGTACGCGAACATGCAAAAAAAAACCCTGCAAAGTCCTTGTCACATGGGTTTATTATTCTATTGGACATACCTACAGAAATGATGGCTGTTCATTTATTGTTTCTTTCATGTGCAATAATTGAAATAGCTATTTTTGATGGTTTCCACCAGTTTTGGCCCCCAAAAACACGAGCTTTTCATTTCAACATACTATTTTTGAATATTGATAGTACCATTTTTAATTGTCTTGATTCACCTGCTAATACTACTTCTAGCGTTATTCTACAAGTTTGTAGTAATGTCAGACAATTTCCCAGGTTTTTGACTAATAAAAAACGAATTTTGGAAGCGGAACCTTCGTTGCAACCTCAATTCTTCACTCTTTGGTCTAAATCCACTTCATATTCGGTCTTCTCACCCTAAAACACATGGAAAACGATACCTCACAAGCTCATGTTCACTAAAACCTCTAAAAGCCCTATTTTTACACCCATTTTGGTTTATTATTCTGTGAATAATACACCTATGTATTCGCTCAGCAAAAAAAATTTATGACACCCCCTCAAAATCTTTTCTTTTCCGTTACAAGGTGCGAAAATTTCAAAAAAGCATTGTCCGTCCGCCGTCCGCCGTACGCCGTATCACGTGTACCGGCTTCATTTTCTGTCTAAAAAAATCGTTCTTTCGCACACATGCTCCATTTGGGCCCTAGTTGTGTCCCCAAATTTTCAGCCCGATTGGAATATATCCAGGGGTGTTATGAGTGAAAATGTGTATAAAAACGCTGCAAAGTCCTTGTCACATGGGTTTATTATTCTATTGGAGTTCTAGAGATTTTTGTTGGCTGTTAAATGTATTGTTTCATTCATGTGGAATGATTGAAATAGCTATTTCTGATGATTTCCACCAATTTTGGCCCCCAAAACATGAAATAGGTACGCTTTTTTTTTTTTTTTTAAGATCATCTTTATGATGAAAATGAAGCCTGTACACGTGATACGGCGTACGGCGGACGGCGTACGGCGGACGGACATTGCATTTTTGGAATCTACGCACCTTGAAACGGAAAAGAAAAAATTTTGAGGGGGTGTTATAAAAATTTTTTGCTGAGCGAATACATAGGTGTATTATTAACAGAATAATAAACCAAAATCCTTGTCACATGGGTTTATTATTCTATTGGACATACCTACAGAAAGGTTGGCTGTTCATTAATTGTTTCTTTCATGCGTAATAATCGAAATAGCTACTTCTGATGGTTTCCATTAATTTTGGCCCCCAAAACACAAATTAGGTACGCTCCTTTTTTTTCTTTTTTTTAAACTATCTTTGATCATTGGTAGTGCCATTTAATCGTCCTGAACCACGTCTTGACACTTTTTCCAGTGTTATTATACAAACTGATGGTGATTTCAGTCGATTTCCCAGGTTTTTCACTCATAAAAAATCAATTCTGGGAGCTGAACATTTGGTAGAACTCAATTTTCCACTCTTTGGTCAAAATCGACTTCATATTCGGTCTTCTCGTCCCCAAAAACATAGAAAACGATATCTCAGAAGCTCATGTTACCAATATGTTGCTAAAACGTAAAAAGTACCTATTTTTACACACATTTTCACTCATAACACCCCTGAGTATATTCCGATCGGGCTGAAAAGTTTCGGGACACAACTAGGGCCCAAATGGAGCATGTGTGCGAAAGAACGATTTTTTTAGACCGAAAATGAACCCTGTACACGTGATACGGCAGACGGCGGACGGCGGACGGCGTACGGCGGACGGACATTGCAGTTTTGGAATCTATGCACCTTGAAACGGAAAAGAAAAAAGTTTGAGGGGGTGTTATACAAATTTTTTGCTGAGCGAATACATAGGTGTATTATTCACAGAATAATAAACCAAAATAGGTACTTTTTGTGTTTTAGTAACATGTCAGTAAAATGAGCTTTTGAGGTATTGTTTTTCATGTTTTTGGGGACGAGAAGACCGAATATGAAGTCGGTTTGGACAAAAGAGTGAAAAATCGAGGTTATACCAAATGTTCAGCTCCCAAAATTGATTTTTTTATGAGTGAAAAACCTGGGAAATCATCTGAAATCACCATCAGTTTGTATAACAACACTGGAAAAAGTGTCAACACGTGGATCAAGACGATTAAATGGCGCTACCAATGATCAAAGATAAACTGAAAAAAAGGAGCGTACCTAATTCAAGTTTTGGGGGCCAAAATTGGTGGAAACCACCAGAAATAGCTATTTCATATTCAGCTGTTTCATGTTCATTTATTGTTTCTTTCATGTGAAATAATTTCAATTATTTCACATGAAAGAAACAATAAATGAACATCCAACATTTCTCTAGGTATGCCCAGTAGAATAATAAACCCATGTGAAGAGGACTTTGCAGTTTGCAGCGTTTTCACCCGTAACACCCTTCGGTGTGTTCTGAGCGGGCTGCCGAGCTTCGGAGCACAACTAGGACCCAAATGTGTTCCCAAATGGGAACGCAAACTGAGTGCAGAAGAACGACGATTTCAGACCAAATTTTAACGTGAATTTAAGGCTGATACTTCGTTAAACCTCAATGTTCCACTCTTTGGCCAAAATTGACTTCATATTCTGTCTTCTCGTCCTGAAAAGCATGGAAAACGATACCTCACAAGCCCATGTTACTAGAACACCAAAAAACCCTATTTTTACACCCATTTTTCACCTATAACACCCCTCGGTATATTCCGATCGGGCTGCACAGTTTTGACACAACTAGGGCCCAAATGGAACCTGTGTGCGAAAGAACGAATTTTGGTTTATTATTTTCAATAATGAATTTTTCATGGAATCGTCCATGAAAAAAAAATTCTTACCCCCCCTCAAAATTTGATGGTTTACGTTTCAAGGTATGTAGAATCCAAAACTGCAATAAAAATATTTCTGTCTGTCCGCCGTACGCCGTACGGGCCACTTTTCTTAGTTACCATGAAAAAAAATTGATGAAATTCGGGTTATAGGTTCCGTTCGGGGTCTAGTTGGTCCTCGAAGCTCGACGTTACTGTCAGTCATCTCTAAGGGGTTCAAAATAGGGGTTGAAATTTTCAAAACGCCTATACTTTTTTTTTACGTGAATCTTTTTACGGTTTTAAATAGTTCTTGAACTTACGAGTTTTTTAAGACCACCCTGAGCAGCCGTTCGTTCACAGTAAGGCCCCGAAGTTTGCACCGACAGGCGTTTTCGACTCCAGTGTGAATGAAATTGTATAGAACAGACGAACAGACGAAATCTCGTCACCAGGGACGCTTCGATTTTATTGATGGGGTACCTAAGAAGTCGAGTTGGTTGTTCTGTGATATTATTTCATTTGAAAAATGATGTGCGATTCTTTTTGTTAGGTACTGTTTGCAATCGACAGAATTATTTTAGCAATATTAACTCGCGATTTAGGTAGGTACCTTGTAACGAGTACGGGGTTAGGTATTAACCTACGGAGGGTGTGCGATCCGGCTGGATTTTGTTGCTAGGTACTTTTGCAACTTGAAACACCGATGAAGTATTATTGATGGGTAAATTATTTCACAATGGCAAATTATTACACAATGGCAAATTATTACACAATGGCAAATTATTACACAACGGCTCATCTACCCAGAAGGGGCTGGATTTTGTTGATAGGTACTTTTGCAACTTGAACAACCGATGAAGTATTATTGATGGGTAAATTATTACACAATGGCAAATTATTACACAACGGCTCATCTACCCAGAAGGGGCTGGATTTTGTTGATAGGTACTTTTGCAACTTGAACAACCGTTGAAGTATTATTGATGGGTAAATTATTACATAATGGCAAATTATTACACAACGACAAATTATTACACAACGGTAAATTATTACACAACGGTAAATTATTACACCATGGTAAATTATTACACAACGGCTAATCTACCAAGAAGGCGCTGGATTTTGTTGATAGGTACTTTTGCAACTTGAACAACCGTTGAAGTATTATTGATGGGCAAATTATTACACAACGGTTCATTATTCTATCTCCGTAGAAGTGGAACCTATACAGGTAAATTATTACACAACGGTTTAGGGAGGTACCTAGTAACGAGTACGGGGTTAGGTACTAACCTACTGAGGGTGTAGAATAGTACATATATGATGTTATATAGAAGGGTTATCTATACGGAGACCTGTGATCTGTAACAGGAGGGTATTCTGTACAAAATAATAAACCGTTGTGCAGGGATTTGCAGCGTTTTTTAGATTGAAAATGAAGTAGATATGGATGATACGGCGTACGGCGGACGGACGTTGCATTTTTGGAATCTACGCACCTTGAAACATAAAAGAAGAAATTTTGAGGGGGTGTTATAACAAATTTTTGCTGAGCGAATGCATAGGTGTAAACCAACCATAAAAGTCATGGGTACATTTTTAATAAGACAATTTAAAAATTTAACTGATATGCTATCTACCGAAGCTCCGTTGGTGTAGTAAACCGACTTTCCGGTGGTTCAGTATGCTATCTACAGACAGTCATGTTATCGCTTATCTGTCAAATTTCACTCCAAATTGAAGTTCGATTATCGTTTTCAAATTCACTGCACGAAGAAAACTTATCGAAGTTTTCTTGTGGGCGGATAGAGCGCCACGTTTGCTCTGTCAGTATCCGCTTCAGGGGACTAAGGCTACCCACACCGTTAATTTTTATGCCACACCTAAATTTTATTACCCTCCACAGACCCCCGGATGGTTTGGGTTTCTGCTCCAGAGACGAGATCAGTAAAGTAGACGGAATGGTTGATAGTTTTGTGGATGGATCCATGACTGCTGAGGGTGCTGTAGTAGGTTCGCCACATATCCGACATAACAGCGGTCCCTTTTGGTTTATTATTCCGTGAATAATACACCTATGTAATGGCTCAGCAAAAATTTGTTTATAACACCCCCTCAAAATTTGTCCTTTTACGTTTCAAGGTGGGTTTCCGTCCGCCGTCCGCCCTGTCATCCATATTTACCTTCATTTTCGGTCTAAAAAATTCGTTCTTTCGCACACAGGCTCCATTTGGGCCCTAGTTGTGTCCACAATTTTTGAAGCCCGATCGGAATATACCCAGGGCTGTGGGTGCAAATTGGTATAAAAATGGGTATTTTTTGTGCTTTAGCAACATGAGCTTTTGAGGTACCGTTTTCCCGGATCGTGGTAGGTAATCTTGCAACCCGTAAATGATACCGTCAATTATCCCTAAATTCCCATTGGGACATAAAATGTCCCAATGTGTTGCAGACTCGTATACAAGCAACTGTAACGCTTGTTTACCGGTATCGCATAACGGTTTCGTATAACGCTTTTCGGG